>JAPYZN010002241.1:0-12596 GCA_030522865.1 Psyttalia lounsburyi
GGGGGGGGGGCTGAGCGAAACGAGCGAGGGGCTAAGCTCCTCCAGGACTGATGAGCGAAGTAAGCCGGGGGTGAAGCCCCTCCTAGTTTTATTCCTAATTTTTCTGGGATCAAAAAACGTGAAATGCAAAAGATACTGCGAGCGAACAGTAGTCTTGAAGTTTCCTCACGCATTTATTCCCTAATAAAAAAAAATCAATGGAAACTCAATCTCCCCCATCAATCTAATAACAAAATAATAATTATTATTATTTATCCGCGTCAGGTACTACAAGAAAATTATCATTGCAATTTCTTTCAATAAAACTTTAAAGAATATTTCATTGATACACTCGGGATGAGCGAAGTGAGTGGAGGGGCTAACCTCCCCCAGGATTGATGAGCGAAGTGAGCGGAGGGGCTAAGCTCCCCAGGACTGATGAGCGAAGTGAGCAGAGGGTAAAGCCCCTCCAGGGGTTATTACTAATTTTTCTTGCATTCAAAAACGTAAAATGCGACAGACAGTTAAGCTATTATTGGTATTATATTGGTAGTCTCGGATTTTGCTCATACGTTTCGTCCCTAATAAAAAACAGTCAATGAAAAATTAATCTTCCCCATCAATCTAATAACAAAATAATAACTATTGTTTATTCTCGTCAGATACTACACAACAAATGCCATTCCAATTTCTTTCAATAAAACAATGAGCAATATTTCTTTGATACACTCGGGATGAGCGAAGTGGGCGGAGGGGCTAAACTCTCCCAGGACTGATGGGCGAAGTGAGCAGGGGGTGAAGCCCTTCCCAGTTTTGAACCTATGGTATGGTTCAGTCAGCATAACTTTTAACATCAAACGAAGGAGTGGGGGTAACGCTTTCATACGCAAAATGGAGGTGGTGGGGGTAGCATTTCATGTTCAAAGTTATGCTGACTTCAGTATAGTCTTGAATTTTCCTCACGGATTTAGTGACTGATAAAAAAAAGTCAGTGGATAATAAATTCCCCCCGTCGATCTAGTAATCAAAAAATAATTTCTCTCCATACGCTGATCACAAAAGAAATCAGAATTCGATTTTCTCTGGATGATGCAA
Organism: Psyttalia lounsburyi; assembly: GCA_030522865.1. Taxonomy (NCBI): domain Eukaryota; kingdom Metazoa; phylum Arthropoda; class Insecta; order Hymenoptera; family Braconidae; genus Psyttalia; species Psyttalia lounsburyi. The sequence goes on from JAPYZN010002241.1 coordinate 1,075, forward strand.
TGAGGAGTACATTCAATTCCGATCGCGTAGTCCAATGAAAATAGCTATTTCATAATTTATTTTAAACAATTGAAGGCCAACCGTCATAACGAAATTATTTCACTCTCGGACTATACCGAAACCCCCCGTACGAAATCCATAGTTCAGGTGCCAGTTGGGGGCTGTAGCGGGATAATAAACACGAGAGAGTCAGTAGTGAGTGCGATATTAACGCTGTACCCACTCTCCAGTCGAAACGGAGCGTCAGTGAGTCGCTTACGCTCGAGCAAATCAAAACACAGTGGACGCACGCGTCAAGACACGAGGTGAGCTATTTAATTTCAAACTTGAAAATTTATAAATCTCGTCAAGCCCTGTTTCAAAAATGTTCCATTGAAGCCATTGAAATTATTCAAGTGATTGGCTCATTCGCCGAAAAGTAATAATTTGGTTTTCTCAGTTAAAAGAAAGTTACGACGCAACACACCCATTTTGGGAAGCCACGCCGTTTTGACGACGCGCCTTCGAGACAAAAAAAGCCTGGAGTAATACCCGTAGTATCCGACAAAAATATAAGACGCGACTGACGATTTATAATAATTTCAAATCTTCAAATGAATTTTTAAGACAAGAATTTTTTTCGAACAAATATTATTTATGTCAAGATTTGCAGTCAATTTTATTTCAAGTCATTTGATATTTACATTTTATTCATGTGTTTTCACGTATTGAAAACAATAAAAAGTAGAAAATTTTCGGTAAAATAGTATATTTCGGAACTAGTGAAGAAAAAAAACTTTTTTCACGAATTGCGAACAAAACAAGTAATTTTTCCAATACATTGAGATAAAAAATAGTTTCAACTAGAACGTAACTAGAGCGTATATTGATTCTCATAATTTCCAACTTTTGAATAGATTTTTTTAGTTAAAACATTTTATGACACAAGTGAAAAAAAGTGCCCTTTTTTCACAAGTGTCGTACAATATTGTTCGATACGCATGAAAAAAAGCAGTTTCCAACTCGTGCGATTATAACCCTCGCCTCTTGTTCGACTTTTAACTCTCACACTCGTTAAAACCTACTTTTTATCACTTGTATCAAAAAATACTATTTTTCCATCGAAAAATGTTTTATTCAAGGTTTGAACGTTGATTCAAATTTATTTACTAGTTTTGGTGAATGTTTAGTCCAGGCCTAACTAACCTGACCGATTTTTTTGAAACTTGGCGGAATCATACATTTTTGTCTCCCGAATTCGATTCCGTAAACTGTTTTTGGGGAAAATAATTAGAACCCGAGATACACGCAAATTAAACAGTACTCTCTGCGTTACCCGGGGCGACGACGGGAATGTCGCGGGGTTTTCGGCCCCAACCACACTCCCGACTGACGATTTAAATCTTTTTTGTTTGGTATTATAAATACACCAACAAATGTGAGATGTACTCTAACATCATTAAAATCGATATTAGCAGTAAATAAACCACGTGGTGTGTTCGTATCACGAAATTAAGGGCCGGGTGTAATAATTTATCGTGTCGAAATCGCCGACCCTGATTATCCGTGAAATAAGGATCAAATCCTGAGCAGACATAATTTCCGACTTGCAGAAATCCTTCACAGAGGCCGGTAATTAGGGTTGCTTATGATATAATAATTATTTTTCTTGTAATTAGTTACGGCGATTTCGAAGTGACCATTAAGGGCCGGGTGTAATAGTTCATTAGCTGGGAATCGCCGCGATTAATTACAAAGAAAATAATAATTAAATCGTAAGCCAACATAATTTCCTACGTCCGTGCATGATTTTTCTAGGTGGGAAATTAGGTTTGCTGACGATTTGAGAATTATTTGATACGCAATCCGTCGCGGGAATTTGGAGATGATGAATTGTTACTCCGGGGCCTTAAATTGAATTCACTTCGAGGTGGACCTATACTGGAAATTTACTCTAATTTTGTTTAATTTGCCTCGATTGTTGAAAAATTGCCTCATTTCAAGCCCAAGAAATAAACAGAAATGGCTGAAATGAAGTATTGAAAAGAAATTCTTAAATTCTAGGAAATATGTAACAATGTCAAGCACTTCAATTGATCCCTCAATTTACTACTGCAATTTTAGTTCTAAATAAATAATAAGTGGGCTAAAGCGGTTGTTGTGCTGCGTAATAGGCGGGAACCGTGAGCGAATACCCGGCGTCCGAGTTAATGGTATGGTACACTTGAAAAACACTGCGCATGACTTCATTCTTATTTTTGAATTCTCGACTGGAATTGGTTAATCGAGGGGGAGTGCTGCTTCACTCTTTGTAATTGGATTTTTTTCTTTGTCGTGCCAGATTGATCGGTACGCTAGACCCATTCAACTTATAAGTTCTATTTTTGTGGCCGTAAGAGGATGGCGAAGCGTAATCATGACTCAAGATCGTATTTCGTTCCAGTAAAATTCAAAAACTAAGGAAAATTTGGTTTTCTCTTTCATGAGAATTTTGATGCCATCATTAATAAATTATTCCCCAATTTTTTCATCAACAATTTTTTAAACCTCCCTTGAAAGTCTTAATCACATGATTAAGTGATTTTTTTCATTACTCATTAAACTAGTCTTAATCAACTAATTTTATTAATCCCTTCCCTTATTTTCAACTCAAAATTAAAAATACAAATATCAAATGTAAAACTGTTAACAGACTGATTAATTCAACATTTTCGGGCAGATTAATCTCAATTAATCGTTGGATTATGATTGTTAAATATTTTTAAAGGATTTTTTTTTATTCTTAAGAAAAAAATTATTTTTAACTTGTTCACGTCTCGAGTTTCTTGAACGCCTTTTATCCATCCTCAGTATTCCATGGCCGAAGGTATCGCGTCGACGCTCCACTGACTCACCTAATGTTTTACTTATTTCATTTAATGTACCAGACGACCTCACAAATCACGGTCGAGGGTGAATCGCAGGAATTGTGGGGACGTTGATGGATAACTGAATTATCCTAAAATTCATTCAGTTATTTTTTTCATTCGTCGACGCGAGTATGGGATTCTCTTGGCTCTCTTGCGCTGTGGAGACCTCATTCCTGAGGAAATTCATCTTGAAACAGGTGTCACGAGGACTAACTAAAATAACCACAGATTTTATTTGATTGAATCCAATCATTTCAATTTCCAATATTTTCTGATTAAAAAACTGAGCGATTCTGCGTTGAAAAAAAATTTTTCGCTCAAAATAAGAACTGAAATTTAGGTCGTCTTCAGAAACGAAGTAATCAGTTTCTCATTCTCATTAAAGTGCTCTATAGAAGTACGACCTCCTCAAAATTGGTAAATCGGTTTCGGAACCTAGAAACCTCAATTCTCTGTATATGGAAATTAAACTTTGTCTGATAGCCAAATTAACTTATCCACATCATTTAATTCTTGCCATCGATGATTAAATGATAATTTATTTTTGTCATAAGTTCTGAATACCAAAAAGTCAATTAAAAAACAATTTTCCTCGATTAATATATTGAGTAAAAAATCATTCCTTTTTTTCATTGCTTCTCTTGCCCTGAGAATTTATTATTTATTATTCATTACAGACCGAAAATAATTACCGAATGCATTTAACACAATTTAAATCATCGCGATTTATTTTCAGCCTGGGAAATCGAAATATTTAAAATATTGATTGTCCCTTTTTGCTTAGATAATACTTACGAATGTTGCGAAAGCACTTGAATTATTTCGCGGGCTCGAAGACCTCACTAATCCCCTGTTGAATCGGATCATGAGGTCAGAAATAATAAGTATATTACGTCGATATGTGGGCGATGTGTAGTTAATTCAAGGGACCTGACATCATTTGAAAACTTTTTATCCATCGATTTCTCAGATCTTCTGCTACGCGAAACTCATTATCCGTCTTCTAATGAGTCATCGCTACTCGAAACACTTGAAACTAAGAATTTCCTCGGGCATGGGAAAATAAGCAGATGCGAATCATTTGGCCGGAAGGGGGAGGGGGTGTGGTTTACATGGCATTCCATACTTCATTCAATGTTTTCTCGTCAGATGCTAGAAATATCCTTGGGCGTATTCCATAGCCACCATCGATGTATCATCAAATTGTTCTAAAAATAGACGAATTATGTCATGGATTTATTTTATGAGAATTAATACTGATGCTTCCAGATAATCATGGTCACCATTACGAGACTTTCGCTTGTCAAAATTGTTGAGTTGGTGAGTAAAAATTTCATTTTCTTCCATTATTTCGTAATAATATAGATTTCCGAATTTTGCACTTGAAAAATTTTTAGCGAGTCATTTTTGGGAAGAGTCAAGTAATATTGAAATTTTGGAGCAATTTTTGCTGAAATTTTATTGTAAAAATCAATACAGGTGAGACATAATTTCTAAGAGATTAAATTTAATTCAGTGTATTTGATTGTCTGAAATTTATGGAACTTTGATTAGTTTTTTCTATGAACCCAAAGACTCAATGGACACAAAATAAAACAATTCGAAAATAAATCATTGTAATTATAATTCCTCGAAGTTATGAAATTAAAGAGAGCTCGTCCACTTGGGTCGATGATTTTTAATTCCTTTTTCGATTGTCCTCATTTTTTATCGACATTTGCACCATAGCACAAAATTCTGAATCATTTTTTGTAAGATTCAAATAATATTAAAATTTTGGATCTATTTTTACTGCAATTTTATTGTAAAAATCGCTTCAGGTGAGAAATAATTTCTAAGAGATTGAATTTAATTCATTGTATTTGATTGTCTAAAATTTATGCAATAATCTATAAACAAATATTGATTTTTACTAGTTTTTTCTATGAATCCAAAGATTTCATAGACAAAAAATAAAACAATTAGAAAATAAATCATTGTAATTATAATTACTCGAAGTTATGAAATTAAAAAGAGTTCGTCCACATTGGTCGATGATTTACAATTACTTTTGCGATTGTCCTCATTTTTTATCGACAATTGCAGCATAATACAAAATTCTGAATCATTTTTTGGAAGAGTCAAATAATATTGAAATTTTGGATCTATTTTTACTGCAATTTTATTGTAAAAATCGCTACAGGTGAGAAATAATTTCTAAGAGATTGAATTTAATTCATTGTATTTGATTGTCTAAAATTTATGCAATAATTTATAAACAAATATTGATTTTTATTAGTTTTTTCTATGAAACCAAAGATTTGATAGACAAAAAATAAAACAATTAGAAAATAAATCATTGTAATTATAATTGCTCAAAGTTATGAAATTGAAGAGAGTTCGTCCACTTGGGTCGATGATTTTTAATTCCTTTTTCGATTGTCCTCATTTTTTATCGACAATTGCACCATAACGCACAATTCTCAAAAGTTTATCAGTATGTTTGCCTCGTTCAATTGATCCCGATGCGACAGAAACATGAGCATTTCTGTAAATTCTGAAACGACCTTTGTTATTACTTCTTTATCACCTACCACATATTCGATAATTCCGATTAATTGAAAATGAAGTCACCGATGACTTATTCCAGATCCGTAACAACTGTTTAAATCTTTTGAAAGATTGATCGCACTTTTTTTCCATATTACTTTACAATGAAACAATAATTTCACGAACTTGTTTTCTTAATAATTTCATTGTTAATTTTATGTAATTATTCTGATTCCTTAAATGACATCATATCTAAAAATTGAGTCATCATATTATCTGTCTTTCGCATCGCCCAAGAGGCCAATTGAGGCTTCAATTCAATAAAAATGTAGACATCAATTGCGCGAACTGGTACAAGGATTTCTTTTGAAATTTTCATAGAATAATTTTTGTCAAGTGACGAATAATACGACCCGTGCGTGTCCTTCATTAATTTGTATTCCGAAAATGATCTATTGGAAGTAATTTGAAAAACAGACAAAAGTAAATTTAGGGATTGGATAGATATGTAATTAACTCATGGTTAATTAGCGAAAAATTGTTTCTCCGGATGTATTTTGGTTACCTTACTTTCATTGAAGATAAATATTGTCAATTAATTTCCTCTGTTTCGATTATTCCTCAGGTACTTGTCGCTATCATTCTAATTCTCCACGTTAATTACCATTGGTCCAGTCCGGAAGATGTGTTCCTTGCAGCAGGAACTGAAGTGGGATATCTCATAATTCTCACCGGACTCTTTGCTGGAGCTATTACAGGAACACCCGTCAATAGACGTGTGGTAGGTTTCAATGAATCTTTTGGAAAAATATTATTCAATGACTCCCTTTCTACGTAGTAATTTGAGGGCTACAAAAAAGGTCGTTATTCAATTGTTCGATGAGAAAGGTCCACCCACAATAAAACTTTATCTGCTAATTCCCAACAGAATTATTTTTTATAATTAATGGAGACCATTTAATGAATTAATCTAGACTAGTTAATAAATTATTAATAGAGCGCATTTAATGGACTAATGAACGGTTAATAAATTTTCTCCCTTTAGGAGCTCTTCTTCCTCCTTGTGGGATGCGCCATGTTCATCGCTTCCGGTGCTATCACCCTGGAGAGGTCCTCCAAACACGACAGAACCATCGCCCGAGGATCACTGTCACTCGCCGAAGGTGTGTTACTCCTCCTGGATGGTTTCCTGACATTCCGAGGGGATCCATAAATCATTAAGATTTAAACTCTTACTGGTTAACATTAAGAGCATTATTTAAACATAATTTTCTACTTTCCACTCAAATTTATAATGCCAGGATAAATTTAATTGAGACAGTACGACTCCTGTTTTTCTACCAGAAAATAATTGGTATTTCTTGAAATTGGAATCCACTTTTTTTTCTATGTCAAATTATCTATGATAGGTAAATACAATCTTTATTTTATAATACGACAAATGAACATGTACAACTGTTGTAATTCCTCTACTTGTAAGTGCCATTTATACTCTGCCGGTGATTTCATCGATTTGACATTTTATGAATTTTCTTATCGATGGAGTTTCAGGTGCTCGCTGTTCACATTTTGATATTCATTCATTATTCATGTTCACGGAATGTAACGTTGCATTTATTTATAAAATCAATGGATTATCATTGCTCTGTAAATGACAACATAATAAATTTTTTTGCAGTAAAACTGCTGACTTTTTTTTAATGATTTTCGGTTATAGTTTATTTTGTTTATCATTTTGTGTTTCGGTTGTAGTTTATTTTGTTTGTTTTGTTTTTGTTTTGTTCATCAATAACAACATATTAAAACGTATGATCCATATGCGTAGAGAAAAATTCATTAAAAATTATCTAGATTTGAGCATAATTTTGTTGTAAATTGAATTTGTTGAATTTTATTCTGCGGTTACTGAATTTTTACTGAAAAATTTCACTCCCTATTTTTCCCGGCCTATCATAATGATATCATTTTCCCCTGCGATTGATAAAAAACCCTCAGGCATAATTATTGACAATTATATTTTGTTACAATTGATTGGGAGAAATTTGAAAATCGAGGATAAAATTTCGGAATGGATTTTTAAATTAGATTTTTCCAAAGTTCAAATCTTTTAATGACTGCTCCGAATATTCTCCATTTTTGAAAATTCTCTGCATCTTTGCGAGATTCAGTCGCAATTAATTGTTTATGCTGATGGATTAACGTTATTAATATTTATAATTTTTTGTTGTTTAAAAAAAAATAGTTGGCCAGTGCACAATTTTCGATTATAACTTACAGCTCAACATAGATGCCACTAGTAGAAAATTCTCGGCCGTGAAAATCGACTCACGAATTTATCACGGAAACGCAACGCTCCCATGGACTAGCCTTTTCAAATTTTGCTCAGTTCACATTAGAGCGTGTTAGATAGCGTTGGACTCCACGCGCACCTTTCGCCTCCGCAAGTCTATTTTTGCGTTATTCATTATTTGAATATTCAAAACACACCTTGAACTACTAAATCGCGCAAGTTTTTTATTGTCGTTTGCTGGAAAATAGTGAAATATTCCATTACAAAAGAAAAATCTAACAAAGTAAGTTCAATTTCATTCCATGAATTTAAAATTGATAAGGAAAAGTTCCAGCGGGAAACGGGAACTTGGATATAAAAAGGTTCCAGGAAATAAATTGAAGGACTTTACCGCGCCCATGGTGACGCCCTTCTCACCCACGCAATAAAAATCAATTTAAAATAAGTGAAGAAAATTAGCAAAATTCATGTGGAGAAATTCTTATACAAAAATCGTTAACAGAAGAACTTTTATAAAAAGATAAAATTCTACTCATTTAAAAATTGGGAAGTCTCTATTGAATATTTTCTACAAAGAAATTTTAGCAAAAGTCATGCGAAAAATAATAGACTTCTTAACATAAAATCAATAGTTTTTCATTGATTTTCTTAGTATATTCTGTAAAAAGTTTCGCCCGCGTCTAACGTCCAGTGGAAAAATCCCAGAATAGATCTACGACTGCACTCACGATTCATATCAAACTTGTGTGTTTATAGATTATCATGGTCAACGTTACGAAACTCTCCCTGATTAAACTCGTCGAATTGGTGAGTATTAATTGATGACAATCTCTGGGAAAGCGACTCTTATCACACAAATAGTCGCCTCTCGTGGTTTATCTATAGGCTCGTGTGACTCCAGACCGATAATATCTGGAGACTATAACGTCATTACTTTGTTATCAATAGTTTCACTCCTTAGATCATCGATATTCCTTCGCTATTATTTGCAGATTGGTCACGTACGCCTCGTCGATAGCGATTTTCAGACAGATTTTTTTTCCAAATTACTTTTGTTATTTCGTCAGAGGTCTAAGGGAAAATGCTCTGATTTTAATTGATTATATCCTCAAATATTTCTCTCAAAAGAGACTGCAAAATTTTCAAAGAAACATTTTGTACTGATTTATTGATGTCAGTATAACTTTTTCTATTTTCAAATAAATTACTACTTCAGTTGTTTTTAAGAGACTTTTGCAAAATTTTTAGTAATAACAGTAAATCCGCAAATGTTTCGTGAGCCTCACGCATTCGTAAACGCTTTATTCGACTCATCTACATCAGGAAAATAACTATTATTGCTTGTTAAGTGTTTTTATAAAGTGTCAAACATGATGTGGCCTTGGAATCATCGTGAAATGATGTAACTACTACGCCTCACTCTTGAATGATCAATATGACGTTATGAGGATGCGTTTCAAGTTGATTAGCCAAGGAGAAAAAAACTCACGAGTCGAAGTCTGCTGTTTTTTTGCAGTTTTTCTCGGGAGGTCTAGAGTTCTCTGCATGGAGAGCAATTTTTTAGTAAAAATTACAGTTCCATTTAGTAATCGTGTAGCATTTTTGACGTCCGGGAAAAATTACCCAACCGCATAGTAAAAATCACTATCGTTAACAAAACTTATGCACACGTCTAGACAATTTTTAGTGAGGATTAAACAAATTTTAATGGGGATTTTTCACGGAAAACCAGATAACTTTTATTGAGCAGTCAACAAAAATTAAACATACGTCTAGAAAACTTTGATTACGGAGTCAACAAGTTTTACTGACCGGTTGGATAATGTTCACGTCAACAAATTTTACTGAAGCTGTACGATAAATTTTCCTGAGTGACCAAAATACTACATAATTATACTACGGAGCGGTAATTTCTACAGAATTATTCCCTCCTTGTGATAATGGCATAATTACCCCTAGCCTACTAGAAGCAGAATTATTTTCGGTTCTGTATCCTCTAGGTTTCGCTTTTTATTTACGCTATAATTTTTTTTTTGGCTAAATTTGGCCGCTTTCCTCGTTCCGAATAAAATGTGTATTATTTGAACGATTTGTCATTTAGTGTCTATTAAACATATGGTACTATAATTGCGCGACTATAAGAGAACGAGGTCTCTCGATCGATGAACCACTAGCACGAGAGGATGCACAAATTCAATGTTTAAAAAGTCTCTATTACGGTATTTCATGGGCGATTGAATTTTTCTCTTAATATGGAATTTTATTAGAATTTTTGATTGAGAATGCAATTTTTAACTGACATGAAAAAAATTGTCAATAATTTAATTTTAAACGTTATTCACATTAAAAATTCCAATCCTTTAAAAAACTATTGAAAAATAAAAAAATTAATAGATTGTACGAATTATAGAGGGACAGGTTCAGTGGCGATAAATAAATAAAAGGATATTCCATCTTTAACTTGACTTTAATATCAATATTTTCTAACGAGTGCGATTTTATAGTCGGATTCGAAGGTGAGGATTATAATCGCATGAGTCAGAGAATTTTATATCAGTAAAATAAACAAAGCACCGGCCTTAGTAGAAATTTCGTAGCACAACAAAGTCGATTAACTCCTGATTGAATCCCATTTTAAAATTCCAATGGGTTTATATCAAAATTAAAAATTGTGTCCATGATTTTTACGGAGGACTAACATTACGAAAAAAATTGATCTGTTTACAGGCTTTAATATGCGTAATCATCGGTATTCATGCACACTCGACGATATACAGTCTAGACGACGCGTTCCTTTCCGCGGGAACTGAAGTTGGCTTCCTGATAATCCTAGCCGCCCTCTTCGCAGCAGCCGTGACGGGCACGCCCGTTAATCGTCGCGTAGTAAGTCTCAATCAAAATTCGCTACAAACCCAGGAAAAATATTTTAGTCATCTTAACTTCTGTCTAGAATTTGCCCGAATTTTAATAGGGTGGCAGAAAAAAAATTCCCGTAAAAAAAATTTCCGGAAAAAAAATCTTCCCTTGCCATGTTTGATTCAAAAAAACTGTGATAACGCATAGGCGGCCCTTGTGACACCTTTTTTTTTACCCTCATGTGGTGAGTTAATTTTGCCAAGACAATACATTTTTTTTCCGGGACTCATTTTAATAAGTACGTTTTAAGGGCGTTTATTCATATTCCAGAAAAAAGATTGGTAAATGTATAGTATCACTATCATATTTTTTATATAAAGAAGTAAATAACAAAATGCTCACGCCAGGTTTGATTATATTTCAACTACGTTTATCGGCAAATGGTTAGGATATCTGAACAATGAGTGTTTACAGTAGACTGAGGCCTCTTGCAAGAGACCATCTAAACACAGGTTGTCAGAGGTGTTTGTTTACTTTGGTATATGGGCATGATCACCCAAATTTCGAATGTTTTTGCCTCAATTTCGTGTGGAATGAGAGTCGGATGGTCGAGGTTCGGGAGATCAGTGAATAAAAAAAATTATAAATAATAAATAAATAAATAATATGATAAATGTGATTATGTCACGAACAGTGCACACGAAATTATTTTTTCGACACATTAAGATGAAAAATTATGTTCGTCACTCGTGAAAAAAGTAGTTTGTGACTCGTGGGATTATATCACTCGCCTTCGGCTCGTGATATAAACCTCCCACTCGCCAAAGACCATTTTTTTTCACTTGTTACGAAACATACTATTTCATCACGCTGTGTCGGAAAAGTACTTTTTCGACACATTGAGATGAAAAATTATGTTCGTAACTCGTGAAAAAAGTGGTTTTTGACTTGTGGGATTA
>JAPYZN010002242.1:0-12588 GCA_030522865.1 Psyttalia lounsburyi
TGTGTCAAACAATATTTTTTGTCACGACGTCTGTGGGCGGTGTTTCACGGACGCGAAGCGGCCGTGAAGTAGTGCTTTACGGACTGAGTGACAAAAAATTATAGGAAATCTTCCCAGGAATATAATGCCATCGTTTTTGGAAACGCTAGCCCTTCCAGTCTTCGAGAAATCTTTAATAACTAAAGTGCCCCCCCCACTCCCCCTAAATTAATTAATTTAATTTCTGCTCTTCAGGCTACAGAAACCAAGAGGAAATATTTTCAATCGTTTCCGGAGGCTGACACTCTCCAGATAATTAGGATATTTTCGGAAGAATCTGATGCCGCGAGGCTGAGAACGCTCACTTCTTTAGTTTTCGAAAATTCTTTAAAATACGGAAATCCTCTCCGAATTAAATAATTTAATTTGTGTTCTCCACGCTATACGGATCTTGAAGACCTACTTTCAACCGTTTCAGAAGCCTAAAACTTTCCAAATATTTAGTAAATTCCCTCAATAATCCAATGTCGATGGATTTGAAATGCTAACTCCCCTACTTTTGAGAAAATCTAAACAAAAATTGAAGTCCCCTCTGAATCGATTAATTAAAATTTCGCTCTCCGGGTTATAGGAGCCTTTAAAAAAATTTGTTAATTCGTTTCGGGAGTCTTTAACTCTAGTCATTTCTACAATACCATAGTTTTTTTCGGTGAATTAATCTTTACTTACATGTTATAATTTTTTGGAGATCCGTTAAAGGACGAGCTCTGCGCGCCCTTCTCTTCGCTGTTGCACGATAGTCTTATCATGATGCCGATATTCCCGGCAACGGAAAATAAACAATCAATATAACTTCCCTTTCGAGATAATAGTGAAGGACAATAGTAATTTATTCACGTGCATTTTTTACTTGATTATCCGCACTGCACTTAATTTCCCACTCTTATCATCTTAATCCCACTATTAAACTATTGATTTTTTCGTAATCTGTAATTTTAATGGTAATTGAAAGTCTCTCCTGCTTACTCCTTATTGGGTCGCTGGCATCTAAAGCGGCTACTTTCAAATTTTCAATTTTGATTGTAACAATTACAGCCCGTTCGGGCTCGTGGATAGAAAAACAATCGATACATCGAATCACGTAGCTCTTTTCTTTTTTTAGTACAAGCCGGAGCGGCGGCTGTATTATAGAGGAACTGAGAGCTTGTCGTGTTAAGATTTTGAGAGGCTAGTGAAACTGGACGCCATGACAGTTATTGGCGCAGTGTCGTTGGTTTCAGCCGATAAGGAATCGTGGCTTCAACATTTCGAGAATTTCGAAATAATCGATTGTTTTAAGAGTGTCCCTTTTAGAATAGATAAATGTCATGCAATGTTACTGCAACCACTCTTGACAATGAAATGCGCAAAACTTGATAGATTGATGTAAATTAATACGGGCGAACTGCAACGATTCTTCCTGTTTGAAATTAGCGCTTGAAATTAAAATGACCAATGGGATTCTGAGGACAACTTTGCGCGATTTCGATTCGATTCGAGATTTTTGATACGATATGTCGCTCTTCTTTTTATAATAGGATATCGATAAAAAAAAAGATCAACAGTTTCGATCTCAACAGTTTTTTGGAATTGGGTAGGTGGAATGCGTTCCTCATTTTTTATAGTAGAACAGTGGGATTAATAAGTGGAAAGGATTTTGCATGGGTGGGAATTTCTTCTCAATATATCTAGTCCACAAATAACTGAAGAAAAAATTCAGATATTCTCGGACCGGGAATCGAACCCGGGATCTTCCGATTACCAGGCATAAAAAAACCATGAAAATTCTGCAGAGGATGATTCGTTGGCACGACTTTGAGATTTCGATAAATGCAGTCTCCTTTAGTATACAAGGAAGGCAGGAAATGTGAACTTTTGTTTCGTTTTTGACTCAATGACTTTGATTAAAATTCACTGACTTAAATTTTCCTAAACTAAAAAAGTAGAAATTAAATGAAATGTGAGATTTTGGAATTTATATGTTGAAGTTATGGCTCAAATTTTTGCTTCAAGTTTTTTTAATTGGTGCTTCTGTCTAATTTTTCTAACCATTTTTATGCAATTTTTCTTGTTCCAATTTAATAGTTTCCTTTTAATTGAAATTTTATCGAAACTTACATTGCATTTTAAAATGGAATAATTTTTTTAATAAAATTTTGGTTTAACAAATTTAAAATTTCATTCAATGTTTCTTCTTTAAGGAAAAAGCTAGACGCAAGCTTTGAATCCAAATATTCAATTTTTGGCCTCTCTCTAGAAAATTCCTTGTAATTTCAATTTTTTTTCTTTTTTCCGCTATTTTAACAATTTTAAGCATCCTCTTTTCACCGAAAAATTAATGCAAATCAAGAGTTTGTGAAATTGCATAATTGGAAGTGAATTCAACAATTTAAATTTCAATTAAACGCTACAATGTAATTTTTTTTATTTTTCTCCTTCAATTTTGTAAAATAGCTTTTTTCCAATTTTCAAGAATTACCAAAAAAAATACAAAATTCGCAGTTATTACATTCTTTTCACGTTAAAAAAATGATAATATTTTCCCAAAATGGAAAGTGGAATTGTAAATTTTTTAAAACATTTGAATTTTGAACTAAGAGATTTTAAAAATCACTCAATCTTGAAAACGACATTATGAATAAATCCTGGTGCATGTCAGAAACTTCTCATTATAGTAATCAAGTATTTTTATCTCCGTCCCATTAATTTTTTCATCGAGTGGAATGAGAAGCTATTATCTTCCGTATTTTCCTTCTGCCTTTTTTTACACAAACCTTTTTCATCTTTCCACGAGACTCATAGCTCTGTTATGTGTTTCTCGAATATAAATCCGTGGTTTATGTGACCACAGTTCACGCGGGGTTACCGTTGGGGTCTGAGTTACGGTTCACCTCGCATTATTAAACCCTCACGAATGCATCAGGCCTCTTCACTCGTATTTTCCCGCCTTATTTTCTCCCCCCATGGCGTGGTGTGTGGGGCCTTTTTTTTCCTTTTTGGGCCATTTTACTTTTTCCGTGAAGCCGTTTTTTACACTCGGACTACTCCCACGCGACGAATATTACTCACTACCGAATAATGAGCGGAGTGATTGGTGTTGCCGTGTTTTTCGAACTTGTATATTACGGTATACGTGTTTATACATCGCGTGCATTCCCTCCCTCGTCATTTTTTGTGATTCTTTTCATTTTTTTAGTTTGTTACATTTTACAGGATGGATCAAGGCTTTGAGGGTCGTTGAATTTTCCTAGATATTTTTATTCAACATTACATTTTCACCTTTGAAAATTTTTATAATTCCTAATAATTATAAATTGTATCTTTCCCATTTTTTAAATTGACTCCCCCTTATTGAAAAATTGTCATATTGTTCGTATTGGGTTTAATAACATTGAAAAATCCCAAAAATCATAATTGTTTTTTTACAAATCGTAAAAACCCGAAAGGGTATACGGAAGAGGACAATAGTTTAGAAACAATTAATGTTTTCTTCATCTAATGACCAAACTACCGAATAAAAAAAATCCATCGAGAAAAATAATATTATTTTGTTCTTTTAAGTATTCTTCCATCATCCGCATTAATTCCCCCAATCCATTGAGCATCATCTACATATTCCCATTTCCCCTATTGCCCTCTTCTCCCTCGGCCGTTAGTAGCGATACAGGTTGTACGCCACCGTTGAAAATTTATGTGGGCCCGGTTACAAGTGGGCCGCATTCTCCACTATACCCTCTGAACGCGTTTTGACTCTCAGGCAGGACTATTACTTATCAATTAAACCGATTTATAGGCTCTAAAGGCGTCGCAGGTCCGCCCGGGGGGCCTATCCACCACACAAGAAATTTCGCCGTCGAATTCGCTGTATTCCCGGCCTCTCCTCTTCTCGCGCAAGTATTTTTTTTCCCCTCTCGACCATTTTAGGGAACATTTTTATGGGTTTTCACTTATTTTATCATCACTCCGGCTCCACTAGATATTTATTCAGAGCGGTTGAATTTAATTTTTGGTCTCTTTGTGCTCAACTCTGAACATACACAAGAGACAAATATCTCTCAATCTTCTATATTACGAGGCAACAAGTTACTCTGAATATATTTATCGTTTTATGCCCTGTGGGTATTACAGTGTATCAACATTATGCTTTTTTTGTTTGATGAATCAGCAGAGAAATATGAAAATGGGATAAAAAATATTGGAGTTAAATATCGTTTAGTCATTATGTTTCAAAGAAAAGAGAATTGTTAAAATGTTTTCTGTCATCGATCTAGTCTACCAAAGCATAGAGTCCTCATTGGAATAAGAATCTACTTTTCTTTCACTTCATTTTTTCTATTTTATTGTTTTATTTTTAACGGATTTTGTTACAACCCCAAGAATTTACAACTGGCTATCGCCCGAGGGCCTTCAGCCGAGTGTAAAGAAAACTGTATAAAAACATTATGGAATAGCGTGAATATCGTTATATACGTACAAAAGAAAACAGATAATGAAAAGTATAAAAATAAGGTTTTACAGAGTTGAGAAGAGAATAATAGCGGTACAACATGTAGCGATCATTCGATAACAGGAAGGGTATAAAATTACTTGGTTTATTATTCATTGTCGGAGATGGACTAGAAATCCCCAGGAGCTAGAGTCAAATATTTCAGTTCTGATAGTCTTGAGATTTGCAAGACCTGAGGTGGCAGTTCGTGACAGATTTCGAGGACGCGGTTCTGCTGATTGGTAATGAAGGTAAGCAGTCAGTTTGTCAGACCTATCAGTAACAGATTTCATTTGTGTGCTTCCGTGAAGTAATTTTCTAAAGGTATTGTGGAGTGAGTTGTCAGGATGACGAATCTTGGTCTGTCCGCATAGTGTCATTTGTTCAGGTATGCTAATTATCGTTTGGTGACGGTTTTGAAGACATCGGCCAAGAATGGATATATTCCCATATTGGCCTGCATATAGCCTTGTAAATTTTGCTGATGTGATTTTTCAATACAGGGGTAAGACGATACGTAGACAACGGTTTTTTAATAGTATAGGTCCTGGCATATTTTATAATTGGCAGAATTTCAGTAAGTTGTGAGATAAGATTTACATAGAAAATTTCTCATGAATGAATAGAAAAATTTATTAATGGAACGTTCACCAAATGGCACGTGTCGATAACAAAATTAAATATCTTGCGCGATTTCTTTCTTCAATTTTCCTTTAAATTTTTTATTTGTACTAGAAGGAGCGACTCTTGCTCACTTCACTCGCCAAAAGAGAGGGGGGGGGGGCTCCGCTCTGCCCTTCCTACAAGTTATAATCCTAGTGCGTCTATCGATAATTGCTAGTGGAAAATTCATTTCTTAGAATCATTCCTTTTGTAACATTGCGCTTATATAAGAAACATGAACATGTAAACTTTGATGAAGAAGTTCCATGGGGTAAACACTCAAGATATGTATTGAAAAAAGAAACAAGAAAAATCATTGACTTTAGATTATGGCGAATCTACTCTGATGGATGAGAAATGGTCGATTTTCAACTAGGGGTCAGTCAGCATTGGACCAATGTCGGTCTATTGTCTACATATCAGTAATTTCTCATGTTCTTACCAAACTATCACTGGAGAGAAAAAGTAGGAGACCGGGCGTTGTAAGCACGATATCTCTAATTCATTTTCGAAATCCTCGAAAAAATCTGGACCGCCATTATGACAATAATTCAGTGCTGGAAACACATGACAGGCATGACCCATCCAACAATCAATCTCACTACAATCCCACTACACTAATTAGCGCCGGCGATGTGGCTAGATCAGAATTCACCTGTTGCAACTGCAGCCACAAGTTCGTTACTATTTACAGAAATTTTTTTTAAATCATTTTATTTGAGGATACAAAAATGCGCATCTCACTTCTAATTTGATAAGAAAGATTATTGCTAACATGAATCACTTATTCAGTCCATTTCATTTTTGATAGGATTAATCATCCACCATATCCAGAATTTTTGTTATGAATCATGGGAGAAATATAAAAAGAGAATAAAAAGAATGAGTTGAAAAATCATTCAATCATAATTCTTGCTATGTAAAAAAAATTAAATGGAAAATATCAGACAATTAATATCGAGGAATTCTTACGGTACATGTTGCGATCGGAGAACCTGTACAACATAACTCCTGTGCAGAATCGAATTCCACTAATTTTTTCTGTAGAATATTCGAAATTGAACATTGTCACTGAACAATACGTTCAAAAGTTACATTCAATATGTTTATCCATTAAAATCATTCCGAAAAGCCATGGAATTCCGTCATAAAATTGTCAATAAATCCCCATAGAAGTGAACTCAATCGCCACATTCACGTGGGAAAGGCTCCATTTCGGCTTCAATCTAAGCAGATTTAAAGTGAAATAATCATAAAAGTTGAAAAGTATGTACATTTGTATGCAAATGCATGAGCATAAATCATGTAAATGTTAAAAATACCTTAAATTATTGAGCCTAGGTACACCAGAATGATATGCGTTACGTACGAGGATTATCCCGTTAAGAAGGCTTTCGCTTAAAATTACAATAAAATATCTTAAACGATTAATTCCGTTGTGATCTTTCTGATCAATATATCTGACATCGGGAGAGATCGAACAATTTTCAAAAATGTCTTTCTTTCCGCGGCTTTTATTTCGTTTCATTATGTAAAGCCCCCGATGAAATTGTCCTGTCTCCCTCGAATCCAGAGATATTAATCGATAAATGAATCCCAAGTTGACTTATCTTGTTGTACCACTTCGATTTTGCATCAATTATCTCCATCGCCTTACGGTATTCGCAGAATTTATGAATAAAAATGTTGGACTATCATATGAAAGACATTGGAATTTAATTCAAGATATCTTTTCAGAAATTTTAGTCTGATTTATATTTTCAGGATTCGTATTTATCCGCAGGAAGATGAAAATCGTCGAGGAATTCATGATTCAGATCAGCATCCTCTCAGATTTTGTTTCGCCGAAATTATTTCATAAAATACCTATTGGGTATTACCTATTACTGTCTTTACCTGAAACATGTATTGTGCAATTTTTTTGAATTTTCTTAGATCTCGTGAATAAAAAGATTAGATGTTAAAAAATTGATTAGGGGGAAAATCAATATCTTTCTTGAACAAATAGAAAACATTTTGAATCTTTATCATGAATTTTATTAAAGTTCTTATTACGATAATTTTTTTTATTCGATTTTGTACTCTATGAGGTCTTTTTATTTTTAGCGATTTCGAAAATGAGGAAGAAAGGTTGTAAAATTGCCTGGGAAAAATTCTATATCTTTCTGCCCTGAATACTAATAAAGTCATGTTTTTATAGTAATTTTTGCGTATCTTTTTTATCAAAATTCAATTTTTCTATCCAACTTTTTTCCTCATGAGTTAAAACTTCTACTGAATATTTTCTGGTATAGAATCTGTACAATTCATATATATGTTCTTATTTTATCCATATCTTCCCTTTTTCCATTAACTTTAATTTCCAAAACAAAATTACTCAACCAAAAAATTTGAAGAGACGGAAAGTATATTTTAAAATGCTAACATTTTTCATGTATTTGGAAATTATTTGAGCGAAATTCTATATGTGTTTTTCACTCAATATAATCAAAGCAATCAAAATTGAATTTTGTTATCTAATTTTGCTGTCAAGAATTTGAACCTCTATTGGATTTTGTCTAGCATAAAATCTATACAATTCATTAGGAAGCAGGACGGGCAACGGAACATAATTAATGGTCAATGTCTCCTGATCAAGTAATCGATTTATATAAATCAGCTATCGTCCTGAAAATAGTAAAACTAGGTTGACAATAAACAATCGAGAAATTTCAACCTTTCATTATCGGGTTGTTGACCGTTAAAGATGGTCCGTTTTGCCCCCATCTCCCTTATATATATATATATTTTATTTATTTTATTCGACATTGTGCTGTTTCAATTAATTTTCTCTTTTCAATCCTCCATCGATTCGTTATTGATCATTTACTCATTCAATTTGAACTTCAAATAATAATTATTTGACCAAAAATTCGATAAAATGCGAAAGCTGAGAAAAACAGAATAAAAATCAATGTCTGTCAGATTTTGGAGGAAGAAGATTGAGAGTGAATACTTCATAATCCACAACACTGAAATGATAGTCTCCCATTAAAATCGTGTTGGAGGCATTTTCACCATCATAACTATGCGGTAAATTACTGTAGCTCTCTAAATTATTATTGCAGTTGTTGGCAATCATCAAGTCTGCACCTGCCCCAAATATCGGACCAATACTGGAATAAAAAAATAAAAACCGATTTTGATTTTAGTGAATACTTGATTAATACTTTCGAATACAATTACCCTTTGTCCTTAATTATAATTTAACAGTACCCCTTGAAATATCAAAATTAATAAGGCAATGAAACCGTATTTAATGTCATTAATGATTTTATATTTGGCAAAGTAAGTGTATTTGAATAATATTTTTATGTGATAAATAATTCTGATTTATTCGGCAGATTGAAAAATATTTTAACATACTCTGGATGATAGCAAATGGCGAACGATTTTTTAATCAAGTCGTACTTCGTCGGCGGCACATCTTGATTATTCGTGAGTGTAAAGAGGAATGCTTTCTCTGAAGATATATATTGTCCCTTTGTTGTTGTTTTATCCCAGGCAACGTCGCTAAAACCTCCGCAAATTTCTCCACGAGTTCCCTTTAAAATAAAGAGTAAATCATAAACATTTGTAATTATTCCCCATATTTCAAATATACAAAACTTGTTTCGTTTTGCCCCATTTCACCATTTGGTAGTTATTACTAATTATTAAAGTGATTGAGAATTTTTCCACCTTAAAAGCTATAAAAATAAATAAATGACTTGATTGTTTTCCTTTGTTATGAATTGATTCTATATATAATGAAAATAATATTCTACAGGATTTCTAATAATATTTACCAAAGCTATTGTGAATGTAGGAGCTATACCGTCGCAATGACGATGGAATGCTGCAGCCGAATATCCATGATTAGACGCCCTGAAATTAAGAAGAGTTGTTAAAGTCCCAGAATTCCAATTTTTGTTTCATAAACATCAGAAAATTACGGAAATAATTGAATATATAACTGTGAAGATATTCCTCAATTCCCTCATTACTTCTTTTTTTTTCTCAATATGCAAATATTAATCAAAATTTATTGTTTCTTTTTCTATTGGTTCTGAATTAAAATGTTGCAATTAATAAATTTTCTAATTTTACGTGGATATAATGTAGAAAATGTCTACATTTTAAACCAGTCCACAATATATCCACAACCAAAAAAAAAGAAATACAAAGTCGGATGGCTGTGTCCGTATGTGCGGGTGGTTAAATTGTGTTTTTTTATTTTTAACATTTTGATGTTTAAGGTCAGGGTATAAAACTTTGTCTCCTCGACACGGCCGTGACTAGTGGACGACGGCGAAAATTATGTTTACTTACAATTTACTAATTAATGTTTTTGCAATTAGTCACGGCGATTTCGAGGTAATGACCTATTACAGCCGGCGCTTAACTTTAACGTTTTTCTTTTATTTTTAATAATTTTATTTTAATTTCCAGTGATTAAAAACCATCCCCTGACAAAATAAACTCCGTTGTTTCTGAAGTCATTGTTTCAGAAATAACATCCATAAAAGCAGTGATTTCATGTTTCTTTTTATCCGTTACCTGTAAATTAGTCGCCAATTTTGTTTGGACACCCCGTACCATTGATTCAGCAGTCTTTGATACCCCATTTTGTCTCGTGACAGGATCTGGGAGTTGGGAAACATCAGAGGACCCACGCGAGGCTGAAGACGTTTATCAGAGCAATTTTCTGCGTACTTATTTGGAACAGCTGCATACCGATACCTGTAAAATATAGATACAATTAAAACCAACTATAGCCAAAAACTAATCTGCAATTAATATTATTAACTCTATTGTCATTATAAATAAATGCACAAAAAGGAAATATTCAATTCATACAATTTCAATGCGCAAAGATTGATATAATTAATTGAAAATCACAATTTTTAGTTGTTCTGAGCGAAAAATTCACTTCAGCAGATATTTGTTGAAGTTAAAGTTTATAAATTCTGGCATAATAAATTAATTATTATCTAATGACCGTTCCAAGGAAAGTTCAATGGGGACAGCTCCAGTGGGTTCAACCTCCTCAGCGAAGACATGGCTATCGATGAGTAGCAGTCTCACGTGATTTATAACTCCAGCCAAGTGTTGACAGACCCTAGCACGTTCTTCTTCAGTCCAATGTTGAGTTGGTTGTGTTACGCCTGCCTGAAATAATTATAAATTTCCATTACAATCTGCAGTCATGATAACAGATAAAATAGAAACTTCTGCTTTCTATGGGAATAATTCTATGATAAACTGTTAAACTAGGATCAGTTCTTTTCGCGGATGGTCAGTTATCAATGAATATGTTACAATCAAGATATTTAGAGATTTAGAGACAAAGAGAAAACTTTTTCGTTACCGCCGTTTGGGTCTACAGAAATGACTTTCTCGAGAATTTCTTGATCTTCAACGACAACTGACCCTGGCCAAAATTCACTTATCTTAGTTTATCGTTTCACTACAGACTTCTCGATGAAATTAATGATTATTTGTTGGAGGTTCAAATCATTGAAACGGAAAAAATCTAATTCAGGTGAAGAAATTAATTTGATTAAATCAAAAAGTGTAATAAGTAATGGAGTTCCAGCCTCAGGATTTCAATTTTAATTTCATAAACGTCAGAAAATTATTTGAAGTATTAGACAGTTGATTGACCGAAACGAAATAATTTTTCTTGTAATTTTTTTTTTAATTTTTAGTAAGCACTCAATATTTTAAAGAAGTTGAAATAAAAATGATGATGAATAATCGAATTGTAAATAAAAATAAATACAAGTGAGACATATTTCCCACAAAATGATATTTTTCACGAAAGGACGAAAGGACCCTTGCAAAAATAGACTTCACATTTCGGAATTGCACGCGATAGAATTTTTCAAGTGAAAATATCATAGTTACTTGATACTTTGCCCAATTGAGCACAGCCCGCCACACATCTTCCTCCTCAAGTCCCAGATAATCCGATGAGATTAATTTAACAAGTGCATCTTTAGGTAGATTGCAGAATGCTGTTGTCTTGACAGTGTCGAGAGCATTGTCTCCAATAAATGCGTAACATCGTTCGATGAATGAGGAACAAGCACCTTTGCCACCTAAATATGTTATTCAAAAATAATCCTTGCAAGTGAGGTAAAGGACAGAAAGCCGTTCTTAATAATTATTTCCAATCAATGTCAACAGAAACTGTATCGATAACATAAAAAATGATAAAAAGGTTAGTTTGGCAAGTTTTACATTTTTCCAAATCCTCCAGAAACGATTGACTTCCATAAAAACGTCACAAAAGCATCTTGTAAGATCTGCAAAACCTCTACAAAACCGATTCTTACAAAAATTAGTTGTACAAATTCTCTACAAAAATCTCTTCATAAAAATCGGATCCTTAATCCAAACTAATTATTACTCTTATTCCACTTGTTTAATCCTGTTGAACCACTTCACTTCAACCTTCAAATATTCGACAATAAGTAATTTAAAAACTACTCCATGAATTTAATGACCAAAAAACGAATTACACTCCATTTTTTACTCATTAAATTATCCCTCAAATTTAGTAGGAGAAAAACTCGCAATAAAAACACTGAACTCAATATTTCTATCGAAATCTTATTTTACTCATCCTTCCTTTACAAAATATCGTACAATTCACTGTCTCGTTGCTCCAAAAGGAATGAAAAATTAAATCTATAAATGAGAAAGTCTTTTCCATCGTTTTTGTGAACAAATCACTTCATAGATTGTGTCCTCGACGAACTGGAACTCCTCCAAAATTTCCTCAAGAAGTTTGTTTGTCAGGGCATCCTCGGAGGTTATGTTGGTTAGTTGGCCCCAGGATTCGTGTTCTGTATAAGAGTGATGTTGTCGCCCTTGAGCATGATTCGTCCCAACTGTTTCCTGACCTTCGTCTTTAAGTGATACTCCTCAGCGTCGTCCAGGACGAGATTCATGTATTCGTCGAAGCCGACGATGTGTCCCTCGATTCTGAGGTTAATGTTCTCGAACAACCACACTTGCACTCTCGAACGGTTCTGGAGATACCGGAAGATGAGGTTGATGGGTTGCACCATCACCTTCTGCACCTTCTGTGGTCCCTTGTACGACATTTTCGGATTTTCTTTGAGGGCTTTTGATTCAAAACGTTTAAACAACGCGTGTTTTGATAATTTTGTTTCTGATGGCAATGCCGACCCTGAGGCATATGGCGTCGTCGGAAATACACTAGAATTACTAGAATAATATTCCCTAGGACTTACTAAAGTTTCAGGCGGGTCGCATTTGAATCGACGGAAGAGTATCTGTAAATTCTGATTTACCTCATTCGCAATAATAACGCAAATATCTAATTGACATAGTTTAACCTACCCCTCGAGCACTCGCGCTATGGTCTCCGC
>JAPYZN010002243.1:0-15885 GCA_030522865.1 Psyttalia lounsburyi
GATGGTATTTCTCCTGTATTGTTGGGTGTTCCGTTCATCAAGGCTGTGCAATGTTTTGATTGTGTGTCGGACAATAATCTTTCCCACAACCAATTGCATATTGCCTTTATTACAGAACCGTAGGATATATATATTGTGACCTCCTAGAGTGGATGTAAACAAGAAAATCAAAATTTGGTTTGAATTCATATCATTCTGAGGGAATAATATGAATTTACTGTGGGGGGCTCTTTCTATACATTTACCTTTATTGCCCACCAAGAATATTGGTCACTGCCATGAACCTCGCGATTCTGCTCTTTTTTTAATTATTACGCATCCTAACAAACTTCGTGTTTTCTCGTCCAGATGGCTATTGGTTGGATATAGTGTTGACGGTTTTAAAATCTGTTGAATCTAAGTGTGTTTGAAAACATGGCTGGAACAGAAAAATAATGTAGGTAATTAATTTCTTCTGAAGAAAAAATTAATTACCTATTAGTCTTAAAATTCACTTTAAAATCAACTTACATGTTGGGGAATGGTTGGTTGATAAAAATGAAGTACTGAACCCTTGAATAGAAATATTTTTTTTTAATTCCGGAGTACTTTAGGCATTAGAAGAAAATTGTACAAAATTGTACAATTTTCTTCAAATTGTACAATTTTTTTCTGAAAATTTCGCTCCGTCTATAGACTCCGATATTCCTCTGAAAAGCGATCACTGGCATTTTTCGAGTTGTATATATTATTTGCTTCTTTGTTAGTTTTTTTCAAGTCGCACTGTAACTGCCAGGGTCTTAAACGACTGCTCAAGACTTTTTCATGATTAGAGCTTCACCATCTTACACTTTGACATTGATCTTTGGGGGGTAGGCATGGGAGGGCAGGATGAAAATTATTTGCCGTAAGTCTATTGTACCGATTATTTTGAATAATGTTAAGATCAATACCACCTCCCCTAAGCATTACGACCGGTGTAATTATTATCTGATCCGATTTTGAAAGGCCGCATTGACTTTTATCCGTCTGAATTTTTTCAGTGAAATGAAAATGAATTACAGGAGTTATAAAATACAATCTTAGATTTCACTGCTCTAATTCAAATGTTTCATTTATCTTCAGATTCGGGATAAATAGTAGACATTTATTCTGTATTTCTTCAACAAATTATGGAAATGATTGATAAATGCTTCCTCATGAAATACAATTTTGCCATTCATTCATAAGCAGAAATAACAGAATGATGGATTCATATCACACATCTGTTGATTTATAAAACTAGAGACATTGAGCTCGGTTATGCAGAGTATAAAATTGAAGAAACTCTAAAAAAAATTATTGAATTTCCGATGAACTGAGGGAAAAGTGGAGTCAAGAAGTTGACATAACGAGATAGGCATGAGTAAAGTGTCGTTGAAGTATCCGATGTAGAGAAAGTAGAGGAGAGGGCAGGCAGTGAGGAGTTGTAAACCATTTTATTTGTTATGAAATTTCCTACATTTGTCACACAGGATATCTCGATAAATTTCCAATACCTTTGGGGATATTGGGATGGGCAGTGAGACATCCCAGAGACAGATATCCCGTCTGGAAAACAGCGCATAAGCGAAATGTATATCAATTATACGCGCATATATATTTCCGCCGACAACGCAATATATGAGATATATTTTGAGTGTGTGTATGCCTCTAAATTATATATGCGGTATATTTTCGGCAACAAATGCAATACGTCACGTATGTGTCACATTTAATTATTTGCATATTTTTTTTCGTGAGAAATTGCAGCGAGAGCTCTTTTGCAGCTAGAGCTCTTCGAGATTCGAGTAGTAAATCCACCCTTCGTTAGGGCTTCCGGTTTTTTATTTTTTTATTTTTATCTATAATATTAAGGGGAAAACTTGTAAAGTATACTTGTCTGGGATTTCATATGCGTTTGCTTTTAAGATAAAATACAAACATAGTAAGTATAATATTGTTTTTTTTCATAACTTAACTGTCGATTGATTTAAGACTCAAATTGAGAGTAATTTATCAACTTTGGCGTATCATTTGTGTTGTGGGTGATAATTCAATAATATAACCCAGTAATTCATATACAAATGTTTATAATTTTTTATGGATGGCATGCAATATTTGTAATTAAGTTTTCCCTCAAATTTTTCTTACGCCATTCTTCTTTTTTCCTTAAAAATAGTTTTTACAGTTTTTCTGAAATTCATAAAATTCCCAAAAAAGGGTGGAAAAATGACCAAGATACTATATTGATGGAAAATGAGCTCAGCTTTCAAATAGAAGAAACCCCTGGGCGATAGGATCCATAGTTTTCGAGATATCGTCGAAAAAACTAAAAGTCAATATTCCCGCTTCTATGGTAACCTTACCCTTCACCGGCAAAATACCATCTGTCCAACTAAAGTTATCGACACTAACTGTCGATAATGAAGCGCCTCACCTGACCCATCACTTCCACCTTGAGTCGCACAATTCGAAAATTCCTTGTCCATCGCACGCGAACGAGGTGATTTTCCATAATTCCCCCCAAGATTGCACTAATTTCCAAGGTATGCGCGTGCGTGTCTGTCAGTTGACATGTCGTTCCTACGGAAAACACGCTGAAAGCCACGCGAGAGCGACACAACCGGTAGATAAACTCGATCTTTACGACCTTGATCTTGAGATATAACCAGGCATTGTATTTATTATCTTTGCGTCACACGCGATACTCACGATTGAATGATGGACAGTATCCGGTTAAGTGGTGTAGGAATATTATATCAATACCAGGTACGACGCACTTGGTAATTTCCCGATTATTCTCCCAGCCGCTATCGGAAATATTCAAATCACTGTTCGAGCGTACAATCTCCGATACCGTTAGCTGTAATTGTCCTCGGATTATGGACATTGGAGAATTTTTTTATTCACGAGATAGTGTATTATTTAATTACATACATTACGTTAATTATGAACCATCTGGATGTAACATATTCTAAAAATATCCATACCGCATTGCAATGGCAAATTAATACGAACAAAATTCATTGAGTACTATAGTCAACGCAAAAAATCTTTTTTATCCCGCAGTGTCGAAAATAGTATATTCTGCCTCTAGGGAGAAAATACTGTACTTCCGTATGGCACACGATATTTTATTCCCATAGGGACTGAAAAGTGCGATCTAACCGACCGAACCGAGGTTAGAATCGCACTTTTCCCTCCCTAGGGGAATAAAATAACTTTTTTGCAATACCTGCCCAAAAAGTTCACTTTTCGGTACCGGTTATCGTGCGTAAAGTGGTACTTTTCCGCACAGTGTGTGTAAAAGTCAGAAATCGTGCGTAAAGTGAAACTCGTGCGGAAAGCTTCGCTTTACGCACTCGAATTTCACTTTACACACGATCTTGAAAAATTAGATGTGCAACACGTGCCTTTTTCGCCTCGTGTGATCGCCTAGCACTCGTGCGAAAAAGTGCTACTTTACGCACTAGTTGCACAATATACTATTCTGCCTACATGGACCGAAAGTGAGCGTTTCTAACCTCGGAAGGAGAATTAGACAAACATTCCCCACGTGCTTACAACCCTCGTCTTTGCCTCAAGTTGTAATTTTGCGCATGGGGACGACTTGTCTGACTATCCTCCCTTGGTGGGAAATATACTATTGTAACACGTGCAAAAAATATTTATTTGGTTAGTAGAATTTTATCACTCGCCTTCGGCTCGGGATTGAACTCTTCCACTCCTCAGAAATCTGTTTTTGCACTTGCTACGAAGTATACTATTTCATCACGCTGTGCAGAAAAAGTGACTGTTCTGAAAATCACGTTTTCGCCACAGCGTGATGAAATGTACTATTTCGCACCTGTTACGAAATATTTTATTAATACGTACGCAATTTCTCAATTGTACGATCAACGATTTATGTTGGCATATGGAAAATAAATGAATAACCAAAATTTGTTATTACTGATCAAGAATCTTATTAATGTTTGATTCTATGCAGGAGTCAAGTTAACGTTAATGTGACCGGGGTTAATATACACTTCAAGGGCAATATAATTCCATCCCCTCTGAGGTAGTTTACCTCCTTGGCCCGATCGGGTCACGGCATATACCTACAAAATTAAAAGTGGAAAATGGCTAGTAATAAAATAGTTCAATTTGTGAGAGTGAATTTTAGCCCCCGAAAAACCCCAATAATCCAACAATCTATATCCAAGAATCATGTACACGGTGTAAACTCGCCTAGACCTTCATACCACCAATCCAAAGTCACACATTCGTAAACTAGGTAAACCGGCGAGTGGAAAAATAAAAACTTGCCGATCTGAGTGCGCGTGCCAACCAACTAAAGTTCATTGTGTCAGCGAAACCGGTAAGTAGAAACTATCCGGTTCTACCCAAGCCAAACTATTTCCCTGGAATATGCCAAGTGCGATTTGTCATTCGAGCGTGAGATTGCCATTAAGTTCTTTTTCTTTGGATGCAGTTTGATTTATAGGGTGAAAATTTACTGCTTGGTTTTCCTTCGAATACTTTCGCTATTGGAATTAAGATAACGGGTCGTAATTTTGGATTTGTGACAATGCGGCAAATTGTTGAGTTCGCCAACGATTTCAGATCGGCTATAAATGGAGAGAAATGTTTTTATGATTTTGTCAATAATATTTATA
This sequence comes from Psyttalia lounsburyi, assembly GCA_030522865.1. Lineage (NCBI taxonomy): Eukaryota > Metazoa > Arthropoda > Insecta > Hymenoptera > Braconidae > Psyttalia > Psyttalia lounsburyi. The sequence goes on from JAPYZN010002243.1 coordinate 4,659, forward strand.
TTTGAACACATGGAACAAGTACCAATTCTATTGTTGATCAATTTATACGAAAAAAATGGTGATATGTTTTATTAGCCACGAGCTAAAGAATCCAAAGCCATATTAATCACACCGCTAAATCTTATTATCAGCAAATTATTCTTATTAGCTTCCCGATATATGGGGACGTGCTGCTGGGCCATACAGCAATAAAGTCATTAGGAATAATTTTCTTTTAATAACGCATATAAAATTAGATAGAGTGGATTTTGTTATCTGGGGAAGTACCGAATTCCAACAGAGTCAAGTCCCCGAGAGTTGAATTTTTTTTCTCAGTGTGCGATTCATCTGTACACACAACAGCAATCCCAATTATTCCAACTGTCTAAGAAGTATCTATTCAAGAAGACATTGAAACTATGCCAAACTGCAATTGTCTTTTAGTTTACAAAAGAAGATTTTGTGTTTAAGTTGAAGTGAGTTATTTTCTTCAATCCGGAGTTCAACACTATCAACAGATATTTCTATTAACATATTAAATACGTAATTCCGGAAACTTTTCTTTATCGTCTGTATGGAAGAATAAAAGTTGTAACTGATTCTTGGAACAAAGGCAAAAGCGATAGAATAAAAGCAGTTTCCCGTTATTTGGTTTAACTTAATCGTTCGACCCTTAGGCACTGTTAAAAATTGAGTGTGAATTCGGATGCTAAATCGCTACTCGGAAAAGTCCGTAGGGTTTTTAGTTTGGTTAAAATAATTAACACCGCTTCCAGTTTTAATGAAGGACTTGGATGTTGATTTTCCTCGGAAATTAGTTCCATTCTACCACTGAAATATTTCACTACCAACTCAAATACTGCGATTTTTCACTGTGTACTGACCTCTTCTATTTCATTTCAGCAATCTTCAGTTATTGACGATCAACAGACGACAGTGTTTTGCTCTTCTTCAAATTTACAAACCAAAATATAATCCTGAACTCTATATTAAAAACAAAAATTACGTGAGAAAGTACTCACAAGTCCAAAATCGTGATTTTCTCTCCAGAATTTATTTTCACCAATAGTAATTGGTGATTGGCACTTGCCGCCACTAACGGGGGGAGATAAATTGATTGATCGAGTGATTGCTTTCATTTATTAGCATTTCAGTACATTTCGGTCATGCGAATTATTCACTATATTCTAAATTTATAATCAGCCAATTCATTTGTATTTCAATATTTCTCCAGGTATTTAACGATCTCGTGTTGATATCCACTATCGCGGAAATATTTTATCACTTGAGGTAGTCCATTTTACATTATCATGTGAAATTGTTGGGTACCGAATAGTGAAATTATTATTAATTCTCTGGAGTCGTAAGTTCTAGAGGTCTGAACTACTGACCCACTATCAGACGAATTGCTGGACATCGAATAGGTTCTTTCGGTAGCTGATTCAGGAGAGGTTTTTTGAACGCGTTGGAGTGAGTGAGGATGTGATGGGTGAATACTTGGAGTGAGTGAGTGATCCAGATCAATCGATAACTGTAGAGCGCTACCGGTATCGATCGAATGGGTAATTAGGATATTTTCAGGTGATCAAAAAAAAGGGTTCCATGGTCAGAAAATTTCGAAATAAATAACAATATACAATTAAATTTTCGTATTAATTAATATTCATCAGAGTATAACAAAATGAAATGTCATTTGAGTTATCGAGGATTGAACCAGCCTTCGTTGAGCCTGAACTATTTAGCCTTAACATTTAGACCTCAACAAAGCTTGAAATGACCCTGAGAAAAGCCTCCCTAAGTTACCCTCGACTTAAGGCTGCCGTTCCAATCTAGATTTGGACCCCATTTTTTAATTGTTAATGACAGAATAAAAAAATGTTCCCTAAATTCCGTTGAATTGAAAAATTGTGAAATTGAAAATTTTTTTTGTCAATGTTCCGTTTTCTCTCCTCTTCCTTTCATACAATTTTTTATTCCAATGACCTTGGTAATAACAAGTGCGTAGTAATTAATTGCCTAAGAAGTATTTGACTTCCGTCTTGATTCTCTTATCCGGCTTTCCGAGCCTTATATTTCAGAGTGCAAACTAATGACCAAAGTATTTTGTCGTCTTGTAAAAATTCGATACTATAAAATACTGGAAGGCAATTACGAAACTTAATAATTTATTATTACGATAGTATTAATATTCTTTCAAAAATATTATATCATTTCCTCAGAGTTGACCCAATTTTCGTTGCCAATATCCGTTAATTAAAACCTGCTCCGATTAATTATTCCGCACATATCCAACGGATATCGGACACTACTTTTTTATCGGCCTAATGTATATTGATGTGAAAAGAATGACATTTCCAATATCTCATCGCAAAATTCTGCTCTCCATTTGCGAACATAAAAAAAAAACAGAAAAATGCATATGATTTTCCTGTCCCACATATTCACTCCAGATAACGATAAAAAAAAAGTTGCTATTATCCGCAGACTCGGAGGAAAAATACAAAAAGAAAATTATGCCCAATTATTTTTCTAATTTTACGAGAGTATTATAAAAAATTTCGTCCCACCACAATTTTGCCGTGAAATAATTTTCCTAAACCAACACCGCCAATTGCTCAGTGAAAAAAAAAATCTGCCAACTTTGCGGTTTATCCCCCGCAGATGATCACCAGACGTAAGTGAAAATTCATAGCATAATTAGAGGCTGAATGGTAGCTGGAAGTGGTACCCAGAAATGCGGCACACCGCACACTGCATGAATTCCAAAATAATCGGCCGACGTTTATTCCTCATCTTCCTTTTCCCTCCCCCGACGCCTCGCGAGATTTCTTAAAGGGAAATTTGCGTCGAACCACAGTTGTGGGTGTACTCTACGTAGGAAAACCTCGAAGCCTTCTTCCCGTCTCCCTTTACCCGATCGAACCCAAATTAACGACCCTGTGGATTGTAAGGACAGAGTTATCGTAGTCGTAAATCAGTGCAGAAGTTCGCCCCCGGAGCGTTTTAATTTCCGTTAATAATTTAGCCCCCTCACTCTTCCTATTTTCCACCCCTTTTAACCGCCATCTACTTTTCGGTGTCTTCCCCGCACTTGGAAGCTATCCTTAAAGCCAAATGGGGTCCACACAGCCTCCATCATTTTATTGGTTACGGAAAAAGGAGAAAAAAACGCGGGAATGGCCGTGACCGCAACGGCATCCCCCTAGAGGGCGTACGGGCCGGTGGTCATTATAAAACTTTGGACGATGCTGCCTTCAGGAAATGCAAATGGCAATATATTTAATATACCGTGAGAAGTTTGTGTGGCAAGTGAAATTGAAATGTGGCCTTTTATTGTCTTCTATCTGGGATTAAAATAAAAATTGGTCTGACCACATCATGAGGTCACACGTCAACCATAAACAAAATCGATAAAACGAAAAATGTTTAATTAAAAAAAAAATGGATGAATTGGGGGCAATATTCTTCGCATACATGGTATTTTAACATATAGATTGAGATAATTAGACAGATTAATTATAATGAGGTCTATGGGTGTATGCGTCTGTGAGCCTACATCTTCTATCGCTAAGAGAACCAAATGCGCGGGAATCGGCTTAACTGCAACGGCATCCCACAAGAGGATGTGCGCGTCAGTAAACTGCCTAGGCTTGAGCGATACTTGTTTCAAGAAAAAAAAGTTGTTAATACTGCTTAATAAATTGCGGCGGTGAAGATGAATTATTTGCGAGTGAAAGTGCAGAGTTATCACAAAATATACGTAGCATCCGTCTGTAACATTTTGAATTAAACGTAACGAGCCACTGTCGTTTAGTTTAATCGAGTCGAATGTCCAACCACTCCTACTATTGCCCATAGACGTAGTCCCTTTCCCGGGCGAGTAATTACGTCGTTGGAGTACCAATCAGTGTAACACGAGCAAACTGAGTGGCTGAAGGCGGAAGACAAGAAGGGGGATTCAATGGAGGGGGTGAGAAAATTTCTCGGTGACGTCCCTCAATTTATTTAATAGCAGAAGAGACGTTGCATTCACAATAAGCTTATCCAGTTTTTGTGTTGGCTGCGGGTGATGAATGGTGGGAAAGTATGAGATTTTAATTGAATTCATGGAGTTGTGTTTGAATTATATTTGATGGAATGTTAATCAGATTGATTGATTTATGAATTAAAAAAAAAATCATGATCAGCAAACTTACGGATATAAAATTATCAATTTGGCTGGCTTGGTTTTTTTGCGGATAATTTTATTCTGGTAATTTTCTCGTACGCTTTCATAAAAAAAAAAATTGTTTTTGACAAATTATAAAAATAGAGTTAAAAATATTAATGTAACTGTCATGGTTGATTCTATTAAAAATATCGGTAATTGTTTAGTAGATTCACACCAGAAAGTATACCTGACTTCGGGTAGATTCGACTTTCGGACTCGTGTTTACAAGCGTTGATTCCTCCCAAATAAACATCTCAAAGGTAGGACCCCATATTCGCAGTGATCAGTGTCGTGAGATTGTTGACAGTAGTTGGAATTCATTTCATCGTGGATGACCACCTGTTTTGAGTGAAATAAGGGTCTCGCGGATCGCCTGGATATTTGTACGAACTTCGGAAATGCGGCGCAGCAGCATCACAGATATCTATGTGAGTTTTTATTCAAACTTAATATTGATTTTCACAACTGAATGAGTAAATTTTCGACGATTAAAATACACCATCCACCTCACCGTAGCGATACCCTCGTCCACCCACCATTTCGATCCATTCGTGAAGAAATTATTCTTCAATTAACGAATTCGATATTTCACTGACAGAGGGGTCAGAGTTGAATGAACCGACTTTTGGGAGGATTGGGGTATTCATTTTTACCATCCATCTTCGTACGTGTTGTCCATTGTCTGCATATGTATCAAGATGTGTTGTCTGTGGGGCCAGATACACCGCCACGTCCACGCCACTGGCCTTGAATAGCGCAAGAAGCGGTGCGCTAAGTACCGGTAAGTTATTTAACTGTAAATTTGAATCTACGCGCACGGCGACACACGAAAAGTAACCATCAACACGTTCGGACGATTTCGGAAGAAATTCCCGCCTGGGGGAATCGGGGACCCGAAAATGGTGTGAATTTACTAAACAATTACCAAAAATTCCATTAGCTATAGATTTTTTTTAATATGGGTATTTCTTCCAAAATCGGTATTAGTAGTCTTCTGATTCTACCGGGACATGATAAAAATCGTATCCTTCGTTGTCAAGTTTGGTCCGGTTGTTTGGGAGAATGTTATTTTCCAAACAAGAGAGGAAGTGATAATTTTCCCAATCACCGAGAGATGATGAAAATCTGCAATAGTGTAGGTGGTACTAAAATCCCCCGACAAGGATGAAATTTTCAATATCGTAATGAAGCCCCTCATCCACACAGCGCTGGAGTTTTTGAACGCATACCCTGAGTACATCAGGGAGAGCACTTTCCCTGGAGGGTGGAAGCAGTAGAGGCTAGTATATTTCTCCCAAATGAGAAGACCACCGGACGAACCCTCATCATGCCGTCCGCTATGAATACTTGATAACGCTAGCAAGATTCTCGAACGGATCGTCCACTCAAGAATAGAAGCAACAGTCCGATCGCTGTCAGCCGATCTTCACCAGTGTAATCTCCATTGGCCGATCCAATCCAAATACCATCAAACCTGCCATCAACACCATCGCGAAAGTGATTCCAAAAATAACATCGCTAAATGGGATAAAAAAACAATTCCTTAGTTCGGGCACTAGATATCCGGAATTGCTGCAATTCAAGCAGGTGTGGCTCTATCATGGAGACTCTTACGAAGTTCAACGTGCCGAGCTAATTGCGTAGGATGGTCGATAGCTATTTCACCGGAAGGGCCTCTAAGTACGACTGTGGAGTATGGTCTTGAGGAGTACAGAGTTATCAGAAGTGTAGCTTGAGGCTCAGCATTGGGTTCCCTGTTGTGTAATATCATGCATGATGGCCTGCTAAAGCTGACGTTGCCGCGAGAGACTAAAGTTTAGCGACTAAACTCCTGATATTTGCAGATTGCAGGGTCATAATCATTGTGAATAAACACCTGCAGAAGATCAACTTCATCATCGACATGATCTGGGAGATGATTTCCCACTGGATGGACCAAGTAGCTCTACACGGAAGACAGATGTTGTGCTGATTATCAGAAAAAAATAAACCGAGATAATTACGCTGCAAATTTGGTCCTCTGAAGGTTCGTCTCAGTCGAGCCTCCGAATGTGATGATCAATGCTCGATTCGATTTCAAGCAGCAAGCAGAAGACATAAGTGCCTAGCCGCTTGCAGCCGAAGATAACTCTTGAGCCTTTTGTTCAATACAGAAGATCCTAAGCAAACTAGGAGTACGTTGTTGGTCGCTGGCAAGCTTGCTCCCTTGGGTCAGTGGGACCCATTCGGGCCGCACCAAAAACTTCCCGGTTCGGCTATTCCATCTTAGAATTTGATGTGAATAATTATCAAATGAAATGGGTTTTCAAAGATTGATAGGGTTTAAACATTACTGGTGTTATCATTATGATGATTATGATTATGATTTTTGTTCACAACATATGTAGAGAACCATTTTTACCCCTTAAATACGCCCATATTTGAGCTATTTACGACGCATTTCACCGAGTGAATTGCTAAAAAAAAACGGGAGAACCGCTTTACCGATAGTGATCAAAATCTAATCAGTACTAAGTTACGTGAAGACGAATCGATGGCATCGATTCTTGACAAATCGTGATCCCAAATTTTGTCACATCAATTTCGGGGTGAATACAATAACTTCCCTAGTCCGGGTAGTTAACACGATCACCACCGCAGTTATCGGTGATCATGTGTTCGCTCACATATGCATCTGCCATTTGCGCAGAAGTACTGGAGATGCTAGAATCATGGCGGCAGGTCGTATACAATATAACTTAATGCGGTTAGACTTCCATCTGCATGACCCACGATACTTGATGAGAGTGTGTCATTGTAGGAAGTAAGAGTATCATCTTAGAAGGCAGCAGTAAGCTTTTGGACCGATCGTTGCTGAAGTGGGACACCTCTGCCAACAGATGATGGATTCACCATCTAATGCTGCCCACGAACATCTAGCTAAATGATAATTCTGGGGAGGGGTTAATCACTATCTGTCACACGTGCATTCGGGATGTGGATGCTTTCACGTGTATCGTCATGAATTCAACTATGAGGATTTCCCGGATTGCTTGGTCTGCATAGGAATGGGTAAGACCGCGGAGTACGTGTTTCTCAAATGCCGCTGCTTCAGTGAGATCCCTAGTATCTGAGAGTCTACACCTCCTAGAGCCGCTTTATCTAGGGCTTTAAGCGTAATGTTAGAACTCAGTTCAGTCGATTTTGAGTAGGAGCGAATTCTGGACACGTGCTACGCACTATTGAGAAGCTTGACAATGATCGAAGTCACGTGATTTATAAAGGCAGATTTGGCACAGGATGTAATGTTAATCAAGCCCATTGCCTTTTGTAGACCATTCTTAGTTATAAACAGCCATAAGTATACTTAGATTTGATCAATTGCCAGACGTTTGAAAAAAAAACTAGTAAACGAAAAATTTCGGTAAATACAATACCACCCTCAATATAATTATTTTGATTATTCCCACAAACTCCTTTGAAAACCCGAATTAATTCACCACTTAGTACCTAAACTAAGTATTATCCACAATAAAATCAAGTCGGACTCAGTTAGGTGAAAAGTTATAGTGATGGGAAATGAGCACCTTTGTGCACCATGGTGCACCTTTGGGGTCCATTCCAGCCGCGTCCCCGTCGCGAACCCTGGGTAACGCTATGTGCTGGAGAGGTTTGCTATACCTTTCCCGCACGTTGATTTGTGTAATTTCATAATTTGTAAATTATTAATTTAATTTTATACCTTCAGTAGGGAAGGATACATCTACCCAAGCATAATGAATTTCAAATCTTTGTCTTAATATGTTCAAATCAGTAAAAGCAACCAGTTTCCGACACTGAACAAAGTGTCTGCCTAGGAATGGGGAATGGGTAAGTCATTTCTTACATCATACATACTAAATTACAACAACCACACTTCAGTTCTCAAAGGGCACATGAATTTTTTGAGGCTGATAAAGTAGTACTTTACCAAAATTTCAGTAACAGATAATTCATTTAAAATCATGTTCCAAATTAAATACTGACCAGAATTATATTCGATTACGACGTATTCAATTTTCCACTTGTTGTCTCTGTAGAATGCGACTTTGAATACTTTTTTCCAGACTATTTGAGTCAGTGAATGGGGACATCAGTGCATTCATGATAGCGATATATCTTTTTATTTGGTTCTGTTGCTAGGAGTTTATATGAATCGATGAAAAAGAGATAGTTGGAGATTTATTCAAATTGAATCTCAAAGAGGTGCCTTGGAGAATACTGAATATATCTTTCACGGTGAGAATTTTCATATTTACGCTTTACTCTTAGTTTTCCTGTTTTTTTTTATTGGAATGATGCGTCTGATTGAATTTATTGATTTACACTATTGGGTACGGAAACGTGTTGATGTAGTTGATTGAAGCGTTAATAAAAACAAGGGAAAACTTTGATTCGAATGGAATTCAATTTTATGTAGCTATATATTCATCTCTGTCGCTGAGTGCAAGCTTTAGGAACGATCTCGGTGCTCATAGTATTTCGTGGCCATTTTCGGTCAGTTACTGATAACTCCGATCGAGCCCCTCGTTTTCATTATTCATGAACCATGATTTTTAAATCTGCCATTATGCGTGGAAATGTTACCTATTTCTGGATCTACTGGCCTTTACTTTTCCTCATTCGGGGATTGGTACTGGTTCTTCTCCAAACTCGAACAACTTACTACCGACAATTACTACCGAACAATGTCGTACACGACTGGTGCCATAGGGTTTTTTCCCTCGAGTGGTTGACCTGTCTCTTTGCCTGCGTCTCGGACGCCAACCTCACGAGAGTAAAAACCCCAAGGCACTTGTCCTGAAATATCCTATTTCCATAGGGAATTTCTGCTTGATTTGCCGATTCCCTCTAATGATGAGAGACATAATGTAGTCGTGATGATTAGTTTTTTTCATCGATAATCAATGAAGAATTGGTGTCCAACGTTCCCAAAGTTGGTATTGAGTGACTTTCTACTTATGAATATGGAAATAGAATTGATACGTAAGCTTTATTTCGCGCCCTAGGTATTACCCTACATACTATCTTGGAACTTTACTCAGTTCGTGTGAAAAACAAACACTTTATGCACACGAAACTACTCGCAGAAGAGACTTTTCCGGCAGTGATTACAAAAATATTCTAACGTTTAATAATTATCGATTTTTCTAATTACATTCCCCAGTTTATGTATTCTATCGTTCCTCCAAATCTCTCCTTCTACGAACAGACCGTAACGTCTTTTTAATTACCGCTGAAAATATCGGAGATGATCAACAAAACTCGACTAAATAATATCAAAATTAATCATAAAATAGCCAACCGAAAAAGCAATACTTCGTTGAACCGCACACGTGTCACTATATTTTAAATTATTTCAAAGAATACAAAAATTCCGACGATTCCAATAACGTCACACCAGAAACTCGTCTCTTTAGATAAATAAATAAATAATAAGACGCCAGTTGATTGTCATTTAAAAACATTTGCTTAGTTTTTACTTTTATAATTTTTCGACTTACGTGTCATCAATCGATCGTTCGTCAAATAGAGCATATTTTAAATCTTACTTAAAATTAATTAATCCAAGTTTTTTTTTTAAACCGAATTAACTACAGAAACTAATTTATAATTCTTTATCTAACTAGACGTCAAATAATTACTTAGGTAATTTACTTAGCTGTTCTTTCATCATTTCTCGATCATTCTCCTCTTCAATAATGTAGATCACATATTACTAAAAGTACGTTAAGTATATTTAAGATTTTTTTTTCACAAAAGCAAAAATCTGTCCCTGGAGTGAAGCTCTACTTAAGTTATTTATAATCCATTATTGTCGTCTTGAAAGATGATAGCAATAATAAATATTCAATATCGGCTTCGGCCTTTGTAATATAACATGAGCACTAATATGGAGTACTAATACTTTTCCATTAGGTCCCCTCCTTTTGTAGTCACGTAAACCTCGGTAAATCCTCAAAGTTAATGGGTTCACTGGCATAAATTGCAACAGCTCAAACATAAAGTTTAAGATAATGAGTAGAGTCTGGGAGACTAGAAATTTAGGTGAATGGAAAGGACTATGTGAGTAGCCTAATTGGATGCTGCTTCACAACCTGTATGGTAAATTGCGGGGTTGAGTAAAATTAGAGCTTATCTTACATTTTCAACGTGTCGTATAGTACACAGAAAAAAAAGTGAAAAAATTTGGAAGGATATTCTGGGAAAAAATTCGTCATTTTTGGTTCTTTTTTTGTGTCTGACGGTTGTTAAGTCAGCAATGATTTTATGCAACTTAGTCATCAATATGGTTGATTAAAAAAGGACAATTTTAAAAAATTCCCATGAGCTGATTGGTTTATTAGAAAATTATCAAAGATCCTTTTTCGAAACACTTCAAATTTCAAACAAGAAATATTTTCTGATGCATATTAATTAGTCCCTCCGTCTTAAATATATTTAGATGATAATCTACATAATGCATCACTATAGCATCTCCGATATTCAATGGATTAAAGTAAATCAATAGTTATTATCAATCCATTTTCCGTGACGAAATAGCGACAATGCTAATAATAATAATGCTAATAATTTATTGCTTGCAATTTCGATAATTAATTTAATTGTCTGGCAACAGTATTCTTATGATAACAATATTGAAATTAATTATTCTTTGGCTACTTTCAACATTTTAAGAATGATTAGTAATTTTGATTTCTTAATGGAGGCATTGCCATCTTTCATTTTCATCTTTTCTCATTTTGCTTGGAAATGATGCAGAATGGTCTGAAACGTAAAAATGCGCAGTTTGGGGTTCATCCGTACGTACATATCCACAACAATTTTAGACTCCAAGTTGTGGGATTAAAACGTCTTTTGAATAGAACACAAATGGTATTTTTCCGGCCGGTCGTCATAAAGCGAAGCTTTACGCACGAATAGGAATAATATTTTATTACTTTACTGCACTAAGACCCTTTTAATCCCTTGTAATTAAGGATGGGTCCCAGAAATATTCTCTCCTTGATGAGTTTATTA
>JAPYZN010002244.1:0-15414 GCA_030522865.1 Psyttalia lounsburyi
AAATTAGGTGTGCAACACGTGCGTATCGCCTTTTTCGCCTCGTGTGATCGTCTAGCACTCGTGCGAAAAAGTGCTACTTTACGCACTAGTTGCACAATACACTATTTCACAGAAAAGAATTGGATGATTACAAAAGTAGTCCAGAAAGGATTGCAGAGGATAAATCATTAAAAAAAAAATTCTTGTTCATCTCAATTCGACTCTCAATTGTACTATGCTACCACAATTGAAAAAAAAAATCACATCGAAATCAAAAGTCACATCTCCACCGTCTTCAGAAAGGAGTTTATCTTCTCTAATTCTCACTATAAATTATAACGGCCTGCAACAATTCCATCTCAACCCATTTTCAAAGCAACAACCATTAAAAATGATATACGACCACGGATGAAATTTCCTAAAATTTCCATTAGTACAATGGACAACAAGAAAGAGAGTCTTTCAAGGTAAAATGAGAAAGGACATGAAACTTAATAACAGAAGGATCATTCACCCAGAGAATCAGGAATAGGGCGTGGATCGTTGATGAGTCAGCCTTGAGTTGAGGGTATGCTTCACCCTCGCCTCGTAAATTTAAATACTATACGCTCGCATCAGTAATGTGAATGTCAAAATACACTCATTCTCATAACATCCATAAAAACTCGAGTAAAAAAATGAGGAGGAAGTCCTGAAGACTGAAAAAAAATGGATAAACAATGGGCTCTCGTGGAGAGTGGAGTGGCCCCAAAGCTCAACTCTGTAGTAGTTTACCTGAAGCACACACGACTTTCCAATAATTCATTCTTCACTTCTGAAGCATTGTATCGATGTACCGTTCGCGAAATGAACGATCAGTACACACTATTATTGCAGTTCCGGTCTGTAGAGTCTGAAGAGTGAAAAGAGGACGGCAGAAAGTGGGAGGGGAGAGGGAGAGGGTAGAAAGGCACAGGTGAAACACCAGCAGAACAGCAGGCGAAAGGGCGAGACACTGGTGGCTCTAGTGTACAGAAGCTTCTGGGTATTTCTAGACAAGTGAGCCAGAGAGATATTCCGTGTTTCAAGGAACTTTGAGTTATTTTAGAATTTATCAGTGTTTAAGAGTAGTTCGCTGAGGAGCTATTATTTAGGTTAATTTGCATATCAGTTGCAATTAGCGTTACAATTAAATATGCATATTGTTTGGCTTGTGAGGACGTAGAAGGCAAATTGAATTTATAATGTAGGTACCTGATATTAGTTGTTAGTGTTTACTATTTTATTACTGTTTTTTCAAATAGGAGTAATTTTCATTTTTTTCCATGAACGCGTCAATTTTGATTGTCAATGAAAAATTATTAGGAATTTCTTCTTATGGAACTTTCTATATGACATTCATTTAATTGTGCCATATTAATTTTATCGTCAATTGGAATCCCTTATTTTTGCCCGAATGAATTAATTTTGCAAATAAAGAATTCCTAGGTTCCTGGTTTTAGGTGACGAAAAATTTTTGATTATGATTAAAAACTTTTATGCCTTCAGCTCGATTTTTATTTAATATCTCTGGTTCCAATTCCAAGCAAATATTTAGTTGTCAATGAGGGTTCCAATTATTAACATCAGTCGATCAACGATGACTCTTGCCTGCATGAACCTATCAGTGACCAAAATAATTTACTTATCTATTGTGTACAACCGATACAAGGAAATAGGATTTTTATTTCCTTCAGGAAATAACAATGTAGATAAATGCAGAGAGATCTTGCAAAAACAATTTTATGTTTAAGTCATTGCTAAACTTTCTTCATTCGATTGTTAGTATTTTATGATTTATCTCCGTTCGAATATTATTCACACTTCCCGATAAAATACGGTTCACCCTATCTAAATTCTTCCAATTTTGTTTTCACGCAATTTAATTAAACAGGCTGATAAGTGAAAAACTCCCCGTCCACGGTGCAATCAATACGTAACTTGGTTTAAAATGTAGTTGAGGTTGTGCTCAAACTAATATAATCCTCCAAACAACTCTATCATTGATTGAAATTGAATCACTATTTGCTGACACAACTTCGCCCCGAATACACCATAAACTCTCATCAAACTGCCAATGAAATGAAATCACAGCAAAACCTCTCTCACCGGAAGATGAGGCCTGGAATTGCTTTGACAGTTTAAAATCAAGAAATAAATCCCAGACAAAAATTATTTTGTCTACTCGAAGAGAGGCATTTTTTAGAATCTTGCTCCCTTCCACCCTATTAGATCTCTCAAATAATGTTCATCTTATAAATGTCCATTTTTTCAATTGTAGTTTTGTTTTATGGAGAGGAACATTGGAGGTACTTTTTGTTTGAAAAACTTTTCAAATGAGTTTTAATGGAATTATTTGATCGAACGAACCAATAAAAAAGAGCACACTTGACTAACTCCTCTCTCAAGCAGTAGTTATTAAAGGATTGAGAGAACACCCGCAAAGAATTCGGTCGAAGTCTTAACGAAGTGGAAGTGGAAACCAAAAAAATCTTAAATTATTACTCCCCCCCCCCCCCCCCCCCCCCCCCCCCCCCCCCCCACGCCCCCCCCACCGCACCTTTCCCCCTGTCTTTGAAAAAATCAAAATGTAAATTTACTGACAAAATTGTTCGAAAATTGCCGTATCAACAACTAGCCCTCGTAGACATCCTCCGTAGGTAGTATAAATTTCGGTCTGCCTAGTAGAAATACCGCCGAATTTCGATCCATTTCTACTTCAGTTATATTGTCTGAAAGTGGGAAAGATGTTTCCCTGGCTGGATTTTATCAATTTTGAACACATTGAACGTAATACTTTAGTTAATCGTTATTTCTCAACATTTCTGAAATGCAATTAAAATTAAAATTGTCCAACACATTAATCCCATTATTTTATTGAATCGAACTTAAAAAATGTACACAACAAACTTTTTTGTAAACATTAGTTTCTTTAGATATGGGAATCCCCGAATCTCACTCCACCAAAACCCTAACAAAAGCCGAAAAAAAGACCATTATATGCAATAGAAAAAAAACAGTCACCTCCAAACTTCCGCCTCTCACAAACTGTCCCCTCATGCCGCCCTATCTATCTCTGAAAGATTAAAAAAAAACTCAGCTGAATTGGAAGACGACTTACCCATTTTTTTCCCCCCAGTGCAAAAGGGAGAATGCACGTAGAACAGAGGGGCAAAATGACGTTACCCTCCCCACCATCGTAGCCACGCTCGAGCCCACTGCGATCCCCCGAAAGAGTAGCAAGAGTACCTATACCGCGAGCCGGCATCACTGCTAACGTGTATGAGTGCGCATTGTGGCAAGTCCCCGGTATTCAGTATTCCCGACGCTCTCAGTCTGTCCGGTTCACAGGTGTGCTTGCTCGGGCCGTGAATATTCGCAACTTTGCATTGATAAACAAAGCAGAAAAACAAATTGTGAAGCAAAATTGTTTACTATTTATCATTGATTTAATGAATTCAATGGAGAATGATTGATTGATTGTGCTGTTGAGTGAAATTAATTAAGTTTTGGATTTATGGTGTGAGTCAAGTGGAAATTGAAACACGTTGGTACGTGTGGATCAAGTGGACAAGGTCGTATGGAATCACCCCATGGATAATACTATGTCTACTGCGGCCTTTATGCACCGGTAAGTTGTTTGATCAATAATGTAATTCATCAGGTTTTATTTTTAAATGAGTTAATTGTCTCCTTGCTGGTCATGGAAGGCATGGATTAGAAATTCGTACAAATATTTTGTTGGACTGAAAAACACGGGAAGTTGTACATTATCTAGTGGACATGACGACTATTGCCTGCATGATTAATTAACTTCCCAACGAATTTGTGCAGCTGACGGGAGTATGTAGAGAGGCTATGGCAATTCAAGATCGATAACGGATAAACTGGAGACAGTGGAGGCAATGGGGCGTTTCGATGGGGTTCTGTAAACCATGGGTACACCACCCCCACAATGGCGCAGAGAAATAATATTCCGTGGATTCTTTCTCCTTTTTTTTTTTTCTTTTTAGGCAGGTGTTGGCAATGGCTGGAGTTAGATTGAGTGAGGAAATCTGGAATTCGATATCGGATATTTGATTTTGAGGCTTCCCAGCGGGGTCTATTGAGCTTCCTGGTGTCAGCGACTAACTGTACTGCCCACAAATTATATTAGATAATAGAGGCTCGGTTGGAATTAATTGCCGGAATTTACGGGCATATTTTTTGGGCAAAATTTGAAATTCAATTGCTGACCCCAAATATCTTCTTATTTTTCAGGAATATTGCAGTCTTTTTTTACACTAACCAAATAGAAGATTTGTTGAATCAGAAGTGTAAATAGTTTTTGTTAAATAGTTGATTTTTCTACAACAATGGCCTCGATGATTCGATTTTCCCCCGAAGTGACTCATTGGGCATTTTATTTAATGTTTACGGAGATAGGGAAATTTAAGAGTTTTTCCTTAACAATATTACCATCTTTACTGGTAACATTTTAAATTATTCATATTCCTTTCAAAAGGTGGACTCCGAGGTTTTGGATACGCAAATATTTACCAATTATAATGAATTCATCAACCAAAATATATTGACATTTTGGAGCAATTGTTGAGACGAAATTTTTCATATCATCAATTGTCAATCGATCATCAACCCCCCAAATACGTGATCTCGATTCATACAAACACGTTTATTTTAAACAATGAATGTATTCTAAATTATGGAAGATAATTTAATAACGCAATTGGACAATTCAAATGCTATTAAAATTCATTAGTGAAGTGTTAAAATGATTCAAGTCAATTTCGACTATTCATCAGGTTTCAATGAGTATTTTTTATTATTATTGAGAACCAAAACCTGCAGGTTCATACAGCCAAATGTTGAAAATCTGACAAGTTAAATAGCACCGCATATTTTTAGAAAAAAAACATTTTTTTTATAGAGCGAGATGGGGCTGAGAAACTGTTTATTACACATTTTCTAAAACTCCCTTAGATTCGGAAAAATTCTTCGAAACTCTGTCAAGAGATAAGTGAGCTTAAACTGTTTTACCAATTCACTATTGAATTACATAGTTTATTAATGTTTTATCATTTATTAGACAATATAAAATAGGAGAGGAATTCAGCTCGTGGTAGGCTTCCTATCACAAGGGCTCTGTGCGTGAGGGGTTAAATGACCATTGATAATCAATTTTAAAGTATAATTTTAATGATAAATAAAAAAATACTCAGATTAACGATCCGCCAGTGATATTAGTGAAACTGATGCCGCGCCCACCTCTACAAGTACCTCGTATCCTTCCGTTACCTTGCCAATATGCACATCTCGTTAAGCTCCAATACCTCAGCCATAAATTCCGGAGTAATTGTATGTACCCCGAAACCCAATGCTCACTGCACGGTCTAGGCTAGCTAATCTCGAATAAGTGTAACGTCCCACAAATGCGTGCATGCGAATCGACTAGTTCGCAACTGATATTACGAGTGTTATCTATTTTTCACTATTTTAACGTTCATTAATGGCCCGCAATATTAAACTTTCGAACGTTCTCTGAATATGAAAAAATCCGAAGCACGTGAACGTGCGTGAAGAAGATCAAAACAACTGGAGGTGACATAGAATGAATTTTGTTTTGATTTAATTCAAGGAATTTCCGTGTTCTGATTGTGCTGCAGAAGAAAAAGATCTCTTTATTTTTACCGTTCAATGTTTCCTTTAGTTCTTCAATTTATCATTTGGAACATATTTATTGTTCATGCGAAAACTGGGTTTACGGAAGCTTCAATGATTCATATTCATTTGCAGAAAAGCAATGTTGGACGACAGAAATATATTGTCAGAAAAAATTTGGATGAGGTTGATCACGAAATTTTTTTTACATTTTTTTCCTCATTATTACATTCATTTTTAATTTTTTTATTTTCTCCTATTATTTCTTATTATACTTAATACTTATATACTTATATACTTATATACTTAATACTTAAGATTAGTGAGAAATCCGCAAAATATATATATATTTTTACTTCTCAAGGATGCATATATTAAAGATAGAGTGATCCAATCTCTTGAAATTCCGGAAAATTTGTTTGCCGATAACTCAGGGGCCGTCACCGCGCCGCATATTTTACGATTTTGCAATCTGAAACATAAGAAAATAAATAGTTCTTATTTCACATATATGAGTATATTAAATCTCTAACGGACGATCAATGAGTTAAAAATGTCGAAGTTAAAAAAATGTGAATAGTTTCAATATATCCGAAAATAGAAATACGAATTTTATAAATTTATCACTCGCAAAGATTTTTAATTAGAAAAAAAAAAACAACGGCGAGAATGCTCTCGTAGCGTGACCACTTGAGGGTTAAGGTGACATTCCGTTGTCTCTGTAATTACATCATTTGCAACCGTTCATGTCATTGTGTTTCGAAACACGGCAACCCAAATTCTACAACAATCTTCTCGGTGCAAACAAATTATCCTTCCCCCTCTCTCCTCTTCCTCCCCCTCAAGGTCTCCAACAAATATTGTTCTCATTACTATAAAACAATAATAATTCCATCAACTTACAATCTCTCCCAAATGAGCTTTTTCATTATAACTTCCATTACAAATATTCGTTAACTTTGATTTAATACTAAAATTCATACGTTCAAGCTAACAGAAAAAAAAATACAATTCCACGGCGAAAAAAATTGTTCTCTCATTATTCTCAGAACAATGCGACCAGCAGTGCATCAATACACTATTCTCTGGTTACGCGTGCCCGGTCAAACATAATAATTACATATAACCCATGTTCATATCCTGTAGTTGGTAAAGAGTAACACAGAAAAAAAAATGTACAGTAGACTCGACAGTCATTTCTCCTCTCGGAATCCCTCCTCCAGTGTCGAAGGATCAAGGGTCTGACATGCCTTACGTCAGTCTTCCTGCGTCTTCACGCCATCTGGTTTGCCCAGTGGGCAAGGAGTGCAGAGGGAAGAGAGAGAAAGAGGGGACAGGTGGAATAATCCAAATGGCGAATACCGAGAGAAGTGTGTACTAGTGTACCGAGCTGCTGGCGGCGACGTATCTTCCCATTTTATTTTTACTCTTTATCTTTACCGAGGTTGAATAGCCATACATGGAAGGTCGAGGGAGAATTTAATGAAAAGCTCAGACAGAAAACGTCGGGAATTCTCTTTTTATAAAAAAAAAAAACAATTGCTAGGGTTGCGCATGAAATATCATGCTAATTAATTGCCGATGCATTATTTCATTAATAAAAATCGGAGAGAATGATAAAAATATCGTTGAGATAATGATGGGGATGATTTATTGATTGTTGAATGCTTTCTAAACATCTTCTACCTTTATTTTTCTCAAATCCGTTTTGTTGCCTTCTTTCGGTTTTAGTTGAGAGTCGAGAGCAACTCTCCAGGCGGTGTCGAATCAAACCGGTCCGCTTTCCTTGAACCTGGTGCGCCGCAGCCATTGACCGCCGTCGAGAGAGACTTCTTTTCATTCCGCGTGTATATCTTTTCGCGCGGATATGCGATAGAATAGGAAGCCAAACGCCGGGGATATGGGGGTATAACACGGGTGTCGAGTGTCGACACCAGGGTTCATTATCAGGGTTTTCACTGGCAAAGGTGGAGGCTCGAGGGAATCATTTTTAATGAAGTGGGGAATTGCTGGAGGAGGACATTGGGGAGGAGACGAACTGCAGAGTCGGTACGGCGTAGAGGGAGCATTCGGGGTAGTAACTTGGAGGCTCCAACATTTGAGGACAGACACGTTTTTGTGAGAAATTTTGGGTATTATGAGGAAAATGTCTGCATTATATTCAGCCACATCTACTAGTTTCAGAGGTTTTCGCGGAAATTATGGAGGGAAAATAATGCCGCTAAACTATTTCGCATTATTATTCTATGAATTAGTCAAATTACAAATTTTGCGATGTGTTCAGAAGAATGAGTTTTGTTCTATTAAAAAAATCGATAAACCTTTTATTATTGTCGCAGTTTAAAGGAATTCTCTCTGACAATGGTTTTCTATAATCAATCTTAAAAAATATTGATTTCTATAGATACATCATTGTGGAGGACGATTTCGTTCAAGCTATGCTGGTAAGAAGCAGGCGACTGAACCTGAAAAGAAGTAGAATGTTCCTAATTTTATAATGATGCAAAATGGAAGGCCAATTCCACCGTCATATCTAATCTAATCTAATTAAATGCAAGATATCTAATCTAATTTTACGAACTTTACAATCGTGAAAATTGATCTTCTTTTTTTTTCAAATTGATTTTAATAAATGTTCTCTATATTTAAATATAATGAAAGTGACTACTGAGATAACAATAATAAGAGGTAATAACGATAATAAATTCACAACTGTCATAAATGATTTTTTGATCGAGAAGAAATTTGAATTCATTTGAAGACTTCCAGTTGACGAACTTTTACCCCTTTGACTAAAAATTCATATTTTCTCTCGCAATCAATTATTTGGTTTCAGATATGTCCTGGAATAAATTGGAATAACTTATTTGATTCTTATCTCGATTTACCAATCTGTTGGAAATTCGAATTCAGAATTGTCTTATCTCCTACAAGGTTTTGTTTCGGAGCTTTCTCGAAGGATTTTGAGCTCCGTTCTTGGGGAATCGTATCACGCTCCTAATCTGGGGTTCACGAACTTTCGCCTCGGTGGATCAATATTCGGCGACGGGGAAAATCGACGGTGCGTTTAATCGATGTGAGCACTTGGAAGGGGAAAAAATGGTTTGTTTTGGGTGGTCAGTGTTGAGGATTTAAAGTGGCCATTTTAGATGCCAGGGAACAGAAAAATTGCTATTGAATTGTAGTCCGAGGAGAAAACAAAAGCAGTAAAAAATTCTCTTGGTAATAATTTCGTAAATAGGTTAAACATTAAGAGGTTTAAGAGCTTAATTGAAAGACCTTTTTTTATGGGAAACTTGGAGGGTTATAGAAAAGGCTTTCGTGATAAATCCTCGTAAAATTCTTCACTCCCAAATCGAGCTCTTCGATACCTTGAAAACACAGTAGCTCACGGTGAAATCAAATCGAAATTTCATCAATTAAGTTCTAGTCGGATACTCGAGCTACTACGGATACTCAAGCTTTAGTCGGATACTCGTCTCAAGAAATTGATCAATGCGAATTACTGAAAATTATTTCCATTTTTTTTTTGCAAATATTTTGGTTTTGGAGTATAAATCAGTAATAGTACTATCACTAACACACATAATTTTCACATCATTTTATTCAATTTATCCAAAATATAGGTAAAATGTAGTAAATGCAGTACTCGTGAGAAGTAAGTGTTTTCGAGTTTTCAGCATTAACGTAAAGCTCGAACTCCCGATAGACAACAAGTTTTTCGTCTCTATCCAGTTTCCGATAAATGCGAGAATTCAACTGGAACTCATTATGAGAATTCAACTTCACTCGACTCGGATTTTTGATGAGTCACAAACTCCTGCTCCGATGTTATTCATAAAGTTATCCATAAGGATTAATATAAAAAATTGAGAATTGTATCCATATTATTTGAGCACCGTCAACTATTTTTTTTTTTATTAATTGGTGATTTTTATTTGTGTTTTTTTGGGGTCTGAAGTTCAATTAACAGTTTGTCCCGATAAACGTGCAATTTTTAACGAGTTCGCTAAGCATCCGTAAGCGTTAACATCGCGTGTCGAATTACGTTCTGGATAAACAATTTTATTTCCGTGTGTTTTTCCACGTCACCTGCTAAAACTTTCATGCATTCAAGTGACTTCCCTCCCTCGCAACATCGAGAATGTATGACTTAACCCCTCGCTATCAGTCGTAATCAAATAGGCCTTGAAAATCAATATGTCGTCCTGCGAAAATTAAGTCTATTATTTATGAACGTCTTTGAAAGACTACTTTGAAAGACTAATGTCACCAAATGATAATATTCGATTATATTAATTTATAAACCAGTACTGGATTATCTCAAGAATATTAGTAAAAATGTTAAAATCCGCTTTATAAAAATCTTCCATCAAAGGTTTTAGTTTAAAATAAAAACAAAAACGTTTTTAGTTTCTCGTAAAAATAGCTCATTTCTAAGATGCACACAACTAATCGCTCTTAAATTTGATCGTTTTCGGAATCAGTAAAGTGCGGATTTATTGTTGAACATGTTGATGGGCTGAAAAAATGCAAATATAAATTTTTCGCAAAAAATGTAAATCAAGAAAGTCAATGTTGTCCCGAATTTTCACTCTACGTACACGAGTATGTGCACGCCTCAAATATTTTGTTTTCCAGTAACTTTTTCTACTTACCTATTTCCGTCGCCAGTTCGGTGATGGCAATCGATTCACACGTTTCCCTGCGTCTGTTGTATCCGTGACAACAGCGCTGTGCGAATAGAGCGCACAGAGGAGACGAAGTGAAACTCCTGAATAGGGAACTCTTTCCTACGGCTCTAACCCGGCCATCTACGGTGGTCTCTACGGTTTAGATGTATTTATTTTTATTTTTCTTGGCTCTTCAATGCTGTATTTCCTTGGGTTGCTAACACGGAAGGCTGATATGGGAGAAGTGATATTGAGTTCTCGACAATGCGTTTATTTCCCTGGAAATTATCAATTGTTGGATTTTATTATTTTCAGTGAAATATCTGTTTTTATTTTCTTTTGAAAAAGTCCAGTGTCTCGTCTGGCTGAATTGAAAAAGTAGCTTGGATTAAAATTAAGAATCAAGTTTCGAAAGTTTAAAATTCTATTTATTTCCGATGTTTTGAAGGATGTCGAAAAGAACAGAGTGACATTTCTCGTTTTTTGATGTGATTGGAAAACCCCAAAAATTCCAGTCATCTAAAAAACCTCATCGCAAAAAATATATTTTCTCACAAAAATTAATTCTTTATTTTTCTCTAGAAGTTCATGATTCAGGAATTACCAATAAACAAATTCTTACAGTGAGAGAGAATTCTTTCGTCAATTGGTTTACCACCAGAAAGTAACGTCGAAGTCAATTTCAGGCATTTTTACATTCAAATATTTTGAATTTGAGATTTAAAAACTATTGAATGAATTATTTCAACTAAACTATTCCTCACTATTTCCATCGCAAATTAGTCATTGAGTCGATAAATCGTCGCCTACTAGTTGAAAAAAAAATCTAGAAATTGTTATTTCTATCCCCGACGTCATAAATAATTGATTTCACATGTAAACTGATTCCCAATCAAAGCCTATATTTAACGACGTATAGAATTAGCGCCTACGAGTCATATTAATACGCACCAAGCGCCATGGACAATGCGGAAGATCGATTGGGCGGAAATGACAGCATAGAATCCCCCAACACTGACATGAATACCCCCCTGTCTGTCCTACCTCTCGACACAACTTCCAAAGCCACGTAGATTCCATCACTCGAGTACTTCGAAAATCTACATATATTGATTGTCCGCATTGTCCAAAGGGTTCCGCAATTTATCTCGTATCTACTCCAAATCGCCTCGGGATTGTATCACGTGATATAGTGGGTAGAGTCCAGAGCGGAAGGAAGAGGGAAAATAATACATACCTGTGACCGTAAATTTCAGTTCCACATATATACGAGTGATGATAATCAAAGGGGGTCTGAGAGCCTTGTGTTCTCTTTCGTAATGCGCACGGCAAAGAAATTGGGACATCTTCGAAGAAAGCCGGCGCCCTACTTGCATCCTCACATAAGAATGTGTGGAGCTGAGCGTGAATGAATATGTTAAGATTCATCACTATCAATGGACGAATACATTATGGAAAAATTGTTTTTTTTTTAATTACATAAACGGTTTTATCTTACGGGGGAGATTCTGTAATTAAGTGGATGATGCAAAGTTTCATAATATTGTTTTCAATTTTAACAAATTGAAAACAATTTATGAGGAAAATATTTTCAATATTGTTCTCATGAGTTAAGCAGTTTCTTTGGTTGGACATATTTTTGTCTAAAGGCATTTATTAGCTTCCCGATATAGGGAAGTTATTTTTTATTCAAATTCTTTTCATTGTTTGTGATTAAAAAACAAAAAAATTCTGCACGTTTTCAGCAGGCGTTCTAACCTGAATGGATTATTTAACATGCTCGGAGTATAAGAGAAAATTTTTTAATTGAGGGGAACAATGACACTACCCATGTGGGGGTTTACCATACCATGGTCCAACCTTGGTCCAAACTTGGACCAAGCCTAACCTATCTTTGCTCGAACTTGGATGGCAAGTTTGGATCTAGATTGGTTAACCTTTGATTTGTAACGCTCATTCAAGCTCAGCCACCAAACTCAGTGCAAGCTCGTACGTCAAACTTAATTTGAGTTCGAACGCCAACCTTGGTCCTAGCTTGGATGTCAAGGT
The DNA here is from genome assembly GCA_030522865.1 of Psyttalia lounsburyi. NCBI lineage: Eukaryota > Metazoa > Arthropoda > Insecta > Hymenoptera > Braconidae > Psyttalia > Psyttalia lounsburyi. Next base: position 12,378 of record JAPYZN010002244.1, read on the forward strand.
CCGATCGAGCGTGGAATTACCTAGGTATCATATATTGGACCAAGCTTGATTAAAGCCGCGGAATTCAAGCTTGGAATACCAAGTTTGGATCACCATTGGAACTAACTTGATATCCAAGCTTGTATTTGCATTGTATCACCAAGCTTGGTTGAACCACGGTAATTCCATATAATCAAGGTTGGTTCAAACTAGGAATTCCAAGGTTTGGCATTTTAGGTTGATCCAAGCTTGCGCCCATCGTTCAAACTTAAATTTCCCCACCTGGGTAGCGTTGTTTTGAGACAAATTCATGACTGATGGCACACAGAATATTGTTGACAATTGATATCTTTGCTCATAACTGATGACTTTAAACGTTTCAATAGCCTAATCCCAGCCGCTATACTCGCCCATAACTCGACCACTGGCCAAACAAATTAGTCAATTTAAATGAAGAAATTATGATGGGAACAATCATATATGAATTTTATATGGATGAATTTTTTTCTCTGAACAAACATCTCTAGACTCAAAGGACAAAAACTCATGCAATTCTGCTCTGCGGTGTTGAGTTATTACTGATTGACAACAGCACATTTTTCCGTCTTTTCTCCTTAAACTGGTTATCAGGTAGAACATCGAGTAGTCATTCTACAAGTGCTTCAACATTGTCGAGTATTTTCATTCTGATAAATTTAATAGATCTATGGAACTTTTCTTTAATTGTTGAATATTTTAATTATATGATCACGTTTGTGGAGAATGACCGATTAATTTTAGAATCTCCTAACTTTTAGAAAATTATTTACTTCGGTGAAATTGAACGATCGGAGTGGAGTATTTAGAAGAAAAAATAATGTAGAGCTACTGCAAATTTTCCAGTCGAAATGTTGCAGTGAATCTTGATTTGAAAACAAAATTGAAATTAGATGGCTGGAATTAAAGATGATAAAATATCTGGAAAACTAACTCTACAATGAAAAGAAATTAGGTTTTCAGAAGACAATAATATAATAGTTTGTTATGAATAGCATTTCAATAATACGGATTATATAGGGTGTTCTCCAAATTTTCCTCACGCAATGTAATTGACAAATTTGTTCATTCAAAATCATCCAAATTTTATGATTAGTAATCGGTATTGTAAGTGATCATCTTCTGATGTTTAATTAAATTATAATTTTTCCATTTTATTTCTGGCAGAATTGTAAAAACGTATAAACTGTAGCAACTTAATTTCGCACATGAAATTCAAATTGCGTATTTTCTACCCAGTAATCTAGAATTAAGGGTAGCTTGGCGTTAACCTCCGTTTGACAATGCTACGGGTGACCTTGAAAATATTTGGGAGAGAAAGTCTCAAAGCGCAACTACCAATAGAAATTTCGCAAATTTTCTGATCATGTTATCAATTATTTGAATGTCTATTTTAAGAAAAATTACCGGTTTATCTTATCGGTAAATTTGTTAATTTTATTAATGACCAATCATCGACATTTTTTTCTGTAACCTTGAAGGTAACGGATTTTTCTTTTGGTTCTTTGAGGGAGAACAACATTTTTGGTTGCTTGATAACTAAATTAACTATAATAATAAGCCTCAAATCTAATTTAACTATAATTCTCATTTAAAACAAGAAAATAAGACTGACCTCTTTGATACAGAGATTTGATGTTCATATTTATTCGTGAATTTGGTATTTTCCATTAACCCCAGACGACCGAATGATAATCGTGCACCAGTTATACCATTCCAACTCCAGCAATTTAAATTGGGTGGAGGTTATAATCTTCGTGTCCTTAAAGAAATTCCAGCGATTATCTCAACCACGAGCTCAAGCTCCATAGAAAAAAAACCGTAACTGAACTCACCATTGTGGTATATATTTGTAAATTCAAAACCCCAAGGCACACCATCACTGATTACTGTAACTCAACAGTCAAGATATATAGAAAACCTTTAGCAAGCACCTCTCGTGTAATTGGTACACCGCATATCGCATCCCCCATTGTTTTCATACTGACATCTCATTTCTCGTGCCAGTCGTTTCCGCAATAACTTGGGATACTTCTCACTTTTGCGATTTAATTGGGACTCTCGACCTCATTCTTGGGGAGAAAAAGAAAACAAATTATTGGAGATCTTTTATTTATTTTTTTTCGGGGGTTTCAACTTCCCAATTTGGGGGATAACAATGGGGTAGTGATCGATATCTCAAGGACACTCGACCCATTTCTCATCACGGGAGGATCCAATCATCTCAAATTGCAATCACAATCTTTTCTTTTTTTTTAACAATAATTTGAAGAGAAATAGAAGACATTCTGGAGGGCATTGTTTTTTTTTACCAAATGGGTAAAATCTGCCGAAACTAATGATGAAAGGATAATGAAGGAAGATGTTTTGACAGTTGCTCTTCAAACTTTCTTCATAAATAACCATAAAATCTGTTATCCACATATTTCACTACGAAATTTCCGAATTTAAAATATTAATTAATATGACCATAAGTTGATGAAAAATACTCTAAGACGGGGGTCGCTTCATGGAAATGGCGACGATAGGATGGCTTGGGCTGAATTAGGCAAGTTTTTTTCGTGTTTTTGGTGGTAAAAGAAGGAAAATAATGAATAAAAAGTGGACTAGAGGAGGCGAGTGAAGGTACTTGTCATTATAATAATGAATAAAAAGTGGACTAGAGGAGGCGAGTGAAGGTACTTGTCATTATAGAAAATGAATTTTGCCGTACTGCTTCTAGGGCTTTCTCGTCCGGGAATTGGTATTACATACTTCACAAACTCGAAAACTCTAAAATCACTACCGCAAAATATTATGCCGGACGGTACCTTATGGGGTTTTTTGCCCGCGTGGTTGGCCACCTCGCCTTCGACTCGGTTTGCCAAACGCCACGCGAGCAAAAAACCCCATAACGCCCGTCCGGCAATATACTATTACGGCTCAACAACGAAAACGATACGACAGAAGAGAATAATGAGGCAACTTGAAGAATAAGGTTAGAATAAACGGCGGATCACGAGGCAGAACGTGTTACAACGAG
>JAPYZN010002245.1:0-15473 GCA_030522865.1 Psyttalia lounsburyi
TTTGCTGTAATTGACTGAGTGATAACCTAATGAAAATGCATAATGATTGAATTTATCTTGACATATAATAAGAACGATACGAAGAAATTCATTAATGGACAAATGCTACTGAAAAAATAATGAAAAGAAAATAACATAGCAACGTCGCTAGTTTTCAATTAATTTAGGGGACCTAGTGAATAGACTTCTAGAGTGCCAAAGGTTGTGGTGGTCGATTTTCTGGAGTTGATAGTACCATTACAATTTTAAAAGAAATTGAAGAACTTTTAATTAAATTGAATGTAATTTTACCAAAACATTTTTTTACTTCATCGCATTTTTTATTGGAGTCGTCTGGTGTACGACTTACCCAAAAGAGAATTCCCTCCCACAAGGACTAAATAAAAACACTTGATCAGAATTTTAAGGCCCCTTGAAGGAAGGTCAGATGAGCGTAGACCTTCGTGTAAGTTATGGTGCCGTGAAGTGTACAGGTGGCGACCGAGAGAACACCGAAGATTGTGTCACCCACCATGAAGGGACCGCCGCTGTCCCCCTAAAACGGAAAACAAGTGGCTGGAGTACATAACAGGAAGAGGAGTGATGAAAGATAAGAACTTACATAGCACATGTTGGTGAGTACGTCATAACCACTCCCGCAGAATTGATCATTTGTGTGCCAACTGAATATCGCTTGACAGTGACTCAAAGGCCAAACATAGACGACGGCTTTGCGGAGGTGATTGGATTTTTTACCTTGCCTGTTTAAATTCCCCCAGCCCCCGGCCAATCCCACAGTTTGAGGAGACAAGTTGTACGTCGGTAACTTCGCAATTGTAATTTTTGGAGAGACCCGGATCGGGGAAATGAGCTACAATAATTATTGAGTTGAGTTAAAAGAAACTACTTGGGGTGATTTGATTTGAATCGATTTGACTTGATTTGATTTAATGTGAATTAGCTTGACTTGATTTGACTTGACTCGATTTAATTTGAATCGGCTTGACTTGATTTTCTGTGAATTAGCTTGACTTGATTGGGCTTGACTCAATTTAACTTGACTTGATTTGGCTTGACTCAGTTTAACTTGACTTGATTCAACTTGATTTGACTTGACTCAATTATATTTGACTCGGATTGATTCAATTCACAATTGTATTTTTTGGAGAGATCAGTTTTTAATCAATTTTTGAGCTGAGTTAAACGAGACTACTTAGGACGACGAAGATTTGATTTGACTCGATTTGATTTGAATGGACTTGATTTGATTTAATTTGATTGAACTTGATTTAACTTGACTCAATTATATTTAACTTGCTCTAACTCCATTTGATTTAAATGGACTTTATTTGACCTGATTCGACTTAACTTGATTTTATCTGAGTTTACTTGACTTGATTGAGTTTAAATTGGCTTGACTTGATTCGGTTTGACTTGACTTGACTCGATTTGACTGGGGAAAAAGCAGATTTTTTCGATTTTCTGATGAAGCCATGAGTATTCAGTACCAAATGGACTTAACGTTTTACTTCAATTTTTCAATTAAAAAGTGGATTTTCCATTAAAACAATTACTGCAATTTCCAAGGGCGTTGTATGCTTTTATGAATAGTATCCCAAGAGAAAATATTTTGATCAATGAAGATTGAAGATCAACAGACCTTGAGAACGCCGATATCATTCTTCAGATCGTAGAAAGTAGGATTCGCCGAGTGGTAGCCAGGATGCCAGATTTTTCCGCGGACACCTATCGAGAGCCCGTTTCGATCGGTCAAATCCGTAGCGCCAGCCAAAATTGAATACTCGTAGGGTCTGCCCTCGTAAATACAGTGAGCAGCGGTCAAGACGTGCTTCCGACTTATGAGGGTCCCCCCGCAGGTGTGGTCACCTCCCCTGAAGATGGCCACTAAGGACGGGAAGTCGTTGGCCGAGGCTTCAGAGCCGCCCAAAATCCGATTGTCGAGTTGAATCTCGAGTTGACTCGAGTTGACTAGAAAATTGAATTTTTCAATTTTTTATAGAATTAAATTAAAAATTTTTTTTATCCGAATTTTTGGGCCCAACAAAATTTTGAGCGATCCCAGATTTTTTTCATTCTACATAAACTACCTCGACTGTTTTAATATTCATCAGATTCGACGTCAGTAGTACACAACCGTAATACAAATTAAATAAACTATTTAAAAAATTGAAAGTTATGATGCAAAGAACAATTAACGAATTCTTCACTTCGCGTGTCGATAATTGTCCCATAATGTTCCCACTTTACCGTAAGTAATCGTCGATAAAATTGTCAGGAGGATATACGCAGACATCTTAATCACTGAAAAATATCCGATGACTATAATTTGAATCTGAAGCCAAGAGATCTGCGATTCGCAAATGCGAGGAGGCGTCCGACAGAATCGAAGAACCGGCGAATACTGATCTCCAGTGACGAATGATCTTTCTTCTTTTCTCGGAAAAAAATCCATGCGAGAGTAGTTGCGATAGAGACGAGTAATTCATTACTACATAGTTAAAATCTGTAGTATCCAAGCATGAATGGATATTTTTTTCCGAATGTGGAAGGCCATCGTTGGAGTCGCTTTGTACACAATTTATGTCTTTCAAGATTATTGGGAATTCCCCAGACGTGCGCTGTTTGCCATTGTCACTTGAGCCTCAGTTCGGAATAATGAGACATCATTGATAAATACTCGAACAATACAGCAGATAATTCTGCACAAGTCAAGGTCACGCGAATGTCTGAATTCAATTTTTATTGTTCATTCTCACTCCAGAATATTAAATAACTCGTAATCAGAGGTACAGAGCACGTTTGAAATGCACAACCAATATTTCAATATCTAGTTGCTTTGTATGACCTGGTTGATCCATTGGAGGTACTGGTAGACACGTGTGTAGACATCTGGGGCTCCTTTGCCGCAGGGGATGACGAAGGAGGCGATTCCGATGACTGTGCCGTCGTAGGTCAGTGGACCACCGCTGTCACCCTAGAATTCATCAATCAGAAAAGAAAACTCTACCATATCCGACACGCGAGGAAATTTCCACTTGTCTTTAAGTGAAACTTCTTTACGCCCGGTCGGGTAAGTCGACAGTCACGCGCGCCTGATGTCACAAATTCGTGAAACGATTTAAGGGGAATGGGTTCAGTTGGTGGGGGCGAGTGAGGAGCACGTGGTGGGGAGCACTGGCTGGCTGCCCCCACTCCTCATACTCGTTCGGCGGTAGCGAGTGAGTCGGAGCGCGGATTGTCACAGAACGAGGGGAGAGTTCAATTGGTGGCTTAGTCATTTGTGTAAAATTTATATGGGAGTCATCTAAGCCCCAAAACTTGCCAAAGTTTCACTTCTGCCGTGTGTAGTTTCTATACCCTTTTTTTTTATCAACATAATACTTACAACGCAAATGCCAGTTCCTGCAGCGCCCGCAACGCAGATCTGTCCAGGCTGGATTCTGGATCCCATGACTCTCTGGCACTGCTGAAGACTAAGAACAGCCATAGGAAGTTTCTGGAGATATCGCAGACTCTGGCTGTCTTTACCCAGAAATATACCTGCACCCCAACCACTTGCCATGACACGCGCATTAGGAGGGGTGTCTCTGGTCGGTAGTCTAATTGGTTTTTGGTAAGCGTTGAAGGGAATGGGTGTCGCCAGCTGCAAAAATTCTTTCATCAATTGGAGGAACAATTCCCCTGGAGCACTTGCCAACATCTCCAGTTCAGGACTTCAGTAAAAGATTGCAGGTCTTCCCAAATCTTTCAATGGTTACTTACCGTCAAGATTGCAATGTCGTTCCTCCAGCTGTCCTGGGGCGCATACCTTGAATGGTAATTGATGCGGGACACCTGGAAGACGTTGTTCTGATTCCGGGCTGTGAAGTCAAGAATACCTGTGACGACTTCTATTCCTTGGGTGATACGCCCGTTATCATCGACGATGCAATGCGCCGCGGTCAGGATGTGCGTAGCGTCGAGGATGCTTCCTCCGCAGATGTGCCCACGGCGGACTTGAAGGGAGACCTGGTGCGGAAACTCGCCCGCCTGGGCATTCTGCCCGTTGACAATTTTGCTCGGCGGCTTTGCATATCCACCTGAAGACAATTGGCCAATATAGAATTGTTCTGGTGTCGTCTCATCTCTCGATTATAATAAAACGGTTCCAGGACATTTTTCCTCCAACAAAAATTTTCCGAAAAAATTCTCCGGGGAAAAAACTTTCTTTTTCCAAAGGGAAATTCATCCGCGAAATTTTTTTACAGGGAAAATTCGGAAAAATTTTTTCTAGGAAATTTTATTTGAGGAACAAACTCCAGTCAACCAGTGAAAGTCCTCGGATCAGTGTTCGGTGAACTTACCGGAAATGCAAATTGCCAGAGACAGCGTTAGCAATTGAATTCTTAGGGATTCCATTGTCGACTCTAGTGCGATCTGAAGTCTTCAGAGCCGTTGGTTATGATACCTACAGCAGACATTCTCTAATTTTATATACACCTCGTCAATGTTTTTATTGTTTGTCGATGAATTGTTCATCAAGCTCATCATTTACGATGCATTCTCGCGAGTGACGCTTCAGGCGTTCGACTATTTTCATTTCCTAGGTGTGAACAATTAGACGGGAACGCGGGAGACAATTGGTCATCTGGTGCATAAGTCAGACGATAGGAAAACAATTTTTCTTCTGTTGTTTCATTCAGACGGTGAGTTTACTCGGGGAATTTATGAGCGAGTGTTTCGTTGACTGGTGATGGCCGTTGAGAGTGGCTATTCGCGGCAGGTTGAGGCCTCTTCGGCCGCGAGGACACTGTAGTCTAGATGGACTTCATTGGAAGAACAAGATTGGAACTGTCCGGTAATTCGAGGAAAAATGTCACTTTCAATGATTTTTTTTTCTGAGAACATTAATTTTATTGTCCCGATTTTTTAATTTTTAATTAATTAGATCAATTTATTTTTATCCAGAAGTTAATCTTCTCGTCCCCTGTAGCCTCTCATATTTTTTCGATTTCTCTAGTTTGTAATCTCAATTGTTATTGCAGAATTGAAAAAAACGTTTTAATTATCAGAAATATTTCACTTATTTCCAACGGAATTATCCTCTTTTCAATTTTGCCGAAAAAGTTAAATAATTCCAGTCCCATAATAATTAAACTACTGATAAAAATAAATACAGAGAACCATTTCCATTAATTCCCTAGGAATTTTTATTTATTAATTCATAGACAAAAAATCCAAGGAAATTTTACCACTGGCATATTCAATATCAGAAAAGATAATCAATCCTTCAAGTGTTCTTTGATCCACGGTATGTAGTGGTAGACGCGTGTGTAGATATCTGGATATCCCTTGCCGCAGGGAATGACCCAGGAGGCTACACCGATGACAGTGTCATCGTAGGTCAGTGGACCGCCACTATCTCCCTAGAATTAGATAAAAAAAATTAGAAAAAAAAATAAAAAATAATGAATGTGAAGTCTAGATCTTTAAGATCCGTCAATTAAGGATCAGATGTAATGAGACTCAGGACTTACAACACAGACGCCACTTCCCTGGGCTCCCAGGGCGCAGATTTGTCCCGACTGGACTTCGGAGCCCATGATTTGCTGGCAGGTCTTCAGGGCGACGACCCTCATCGAAAGTTTCTGCAAGTGCCGCAAGGCTTTGCTCTTGTCTCCGAGGTACACTCCAGCTCCCCAGCCACTGGCCATGACACTTGCCCGATCCGGTGTATCCCTGGTTGGCAGCTTAGCTGGTTTTTGGTAAGCGTTGAACTCAATGGGTTCTGCCAACTGCAGCAATCATAAAATCAATCATCAGGTCATCTGGACTATTTTTTTACTGCGGAAGCGCGCCTGTTACCGTTAGCATAGCAACATCATTTCTCCAGCTGTCCTTGGGGGCATAGTCTTTGTGATGAACAATCTTGGAGACCGAGAAGACGTTCTTCGCGTCGCGACCCTGATTGTCAAGGACACCAGTAACGACCTCCATGCTTTTGAAGACCTTCCCAGTGCTATCGAGTACGCAATGGGCAGCTGTCAGAATATGTCTAGCATCGAGGATGCTGCCTCCGCAGATGTGTTGCTTGTAGACTTGAAGAGACACCTGGTGCGGAAACTCTCCCGCCTGGGCATTCCGCCCATTGACAATTTTGCTCGGCGGCTTTGCATATCCGACTACAAAAATTGGTATTAGGTAGACTTTAGAATATTCTAAGAGGTTCACATAAGGACAGGATTGCAGAATCAGCCCCACAGCGACGTCTTATCCTGCCTTAGGCAGCCGTCTAGTCGAAAGGTGTCAGGTATTTCATAATATTCAGATCAATGTCTTAGTAAGCTTACCGGACAAGCAGACAGCGAGAGTCACTGACAGGAATTGAATTCTTCTGGATTCCATTGTCAACTCCAACGCGACTTGAAGTCTTCAGAACCGGAGATGGTTCATCTGTCGGGTGTCCGCCAATCTTATATACACTTCGCCGCTCTTTTTATTTCTTCTTTTTCTTAATTGTTCGTTGAGCTTTGCACGATCGTCTAACAGCTGGCTAATTGTCATCCATACGCTATCACCTTTGCCAATTCATAGGTTGATAATGCTTCAGATGTTTATTAATTTGCAATTTCTAATTGAACGAATTTAAGTACCTGCAAATTGCAGTCTTCGACTTCGGTAAATGGACAAAAAACCGAAGCTGATCATTGGAATTATTTGTCTGATCAAAGGTGAAGGTGAACTGAATCTTGAAGAAAACCCACGTTTTGGGAAGTAAAGGAATTCGTGTGTATTAAGTCATTACACATAATTAATTACAAATCATTAAATACACTGTAACAGTTATAGTCAGTGATATTCCATAGCCCAATCGATCCATTCCTTGTAATACGCAACACTCGTGAAGACATCCGGAAGTCTTTCGATGCAGCCGCTGCCCCAGGATATAATACCTACGAGTTCGTCGTTGTGAACTAGAGGACCTCCGCTGTCGCCCTGGAATGAGACAGTGAATGATTACACATTTCCATTCATGTCGGGATGATCGCAGTTGGAAGTACTTACGTAGCAAACTGCCGATCCTGGAGCGCCCAGTGCGCAGATCTGGCCGTGATCGATTTGATAAGGATGAGCTGCTTTGCAATCGTCCATACTGACCATCTGCATATCGACTTTTTGCAGCCAGTCTAAGCTCTCGCTGTTCTTTCCATCGTAATATGTTACGCCCCACCCACTGGCAACGACTGATGCACCAGGAGGTGGATCGCTGCTTGCTAGACTGATGGATCGCGAATGATGATTGAACTGAATTGGTCTCACCAACTATTAAAGACAATTCCATCAATCTCGACTAATTTCCTTGATGATCAACCAATTTTATATGGATTAGAACATGGTCGAAGATATCAGAAGCCGAGGGCTACTCACTCCCGAAATCTTGACGCCACTCACCAGATGTGGCCTGAAATCATTCCGAAATCGTCGAAATGACTGCAAGCAAGTGATTTTGGCATTCGGAAAGGGTGTCATTCAATTACGGAGTGAGTAGTCCCGCGGCAGAAATTGAAATCGTCTCAGCTACTGAGATCTTGGATTTCTTTCACCTTCAAAACCGCAACATCAGCGAGATACGACACACTCCTTGTGATCGTGGTATCGTAATCCTGGTGATACGTGATTTCAGCAACAGCGTAAATATTGTCATCCCGTCGGTGACTGGTATCAACAACACCCGCGACGATTGAAATGTCCTCAGGTCGACTGACAACGTTTTTATTGGATATCACACAGTGCGCGGCAGTCACAATGTGAGTGGCATCCAGGATGCTTCCTCCACACCAGTGTTGATCGAACTGCCGCAGCTCCACTTGATAGGGAAGCTCAGCATGCGCAGCGTACTGACCACTGATGACTCTCGCTGGAGGTCTTGGAGATCCACCTGAGGAGAATTGGTACCCACATTTTGGATTCTTTAGGTATCGCCAGTGGCTCCAGTAGGACCGAGGGACCTCTTATAGCGTACCTGACATGCTGACAGCCAGGCAGACCGTCAAAAATTCCATCCTTCCTAGGACCATCTTCTTCGGCAACGGATTCCTGTCTTCCACTTATCGCCGTCCTCTTTTCTATCATCACAAGCCACACTCAGTCTCATTCCTCAATTTATAAGCGACATCGTCGGGCCTTGAATGTCATTTACTGAGATAAGCTTATATTTGGGCGAATGAAATAATGTCCTTATCAATATTGAGTGATGATGCTCAATACTCAGAAGGTCAGATGATTACCGTTCATAAAGAATAATAACAGCCGATATATTCCCAATTTGCGACGTTTGACTTTGTATTAAGTTCACTTATTTATTATCGGCCAATGGAGTCATCAAGAAAGGGAAATTTAAAGCGTTCCCGAATCTTGTGACGCTATAGGAAACCAATGGATCGAATTTGGAATGGGATTCGAACCCGGGATCTTCCGATTACGCATCGGGTGCTCTTCCTTTTTTTTAAACATGTTTTTTTTATTAATCCTATACAAAAATTATTTACATATATACGGCTCTTTCTGACAGCGACGGAAAAATCTAAATCTTGAAATTTAGGTTTTTAGCAGTAATCGTTAAGAGTCTTGAGCTGAGGATCACTGCGACAATGCCCAGTGGATCCACTTGAGATAGTAATGGACATTAGTAAAAATGTCAGGATATCCTTTAGCACAGGGTGTGGTCCAGGAGACGACGCCGATGAGTTCGTCGTTGTAAACAAGAGGACCGCCGCTGTCACCCTAGAATTGAGCAGTAAAAAATGAGGAACCTGGGCATCATCAACTGACCCAGGCAGATAACCCTGGGAGCAATCCAGATCTTCAGTCTCACCAATGGCATCAGCACCAGATTGTACTTACATAGCACATTGCAGAACCTAGAGCAGCTCTCGCGCAGATCTGCCCATTACCGACCTTGCCACGATGGAATCTGTCGCACTCGCTGAGGGACATAGTCACCATCTTAAGCTTCTGCAGGGAGATGGCGTTGTCCAGGCGGGCCCCATTGTAATATACTGCCCCCCAACCACTGGCCAATGCCAGGACGCCGTCAGCTGGATTTGCGCTTGGCAGGGAAATCGGCTTTTGCAGAGGACCGAAGATGATGTATGTCGTCAGCTGCAGAAGAAAGTTAGATTGGGCATTCAACTGAGTGACTATTGTCCCACGATTGACTAGTCAATACTAAACAGCTGATTCTAAGACGAAGGGCTACTCACTCTCGAATCATGCCGCCTCTCTGACCCGGAATCAATTAGATAAACCAAAATCATTTTGATTTTTTTCCGAAATCACTAATTTTGAACTGACGAAATCATGCGAAATCATTCCAAATCATCCGAAATCATGACATCACCTGATTTGATGCCATGAAATCATTCCAGATCATAAGATCACCTGATTTGAGGCTCGAAATCATTACAAATTATGAGATCACCTGATTTGATTCTACGAAATCATCTAAAATCATTTCAAATCATGAGATCATCTGATTTGATGCTCGAAATCATCCGAAATGATTCCAAATCATGAGATCACCTGATTTGATACTACGAAGTCATCCGAAATCATTCCAAATCATGAGATCACCTGATCACCTGATTTGAGGCTCGAAATAATTCCAAATAATGAGATCACCTGATTTGAGGCTCGAAATCATTCCAAATCATGAGATAATCTGATTTGATGCTCGAAATCATCCGGAATCATTCCAGATCATGAGATCACCTGATTTGATGCTACAAAGTCATCCGAAATCGTTCCAAGTCCTGAGATCATCTGATTTGAGGCTCGAAATCATTCCAAATTATGAGATAACCTGATTTGAGGCTCGAAATCATTCCAAATTATGAGATCACCTGTTTTGATGCTACAAAATCATCCGAAATTATTCCAAATCATGAGATCACCTGATTTTGTGCTCGAAATCATTCCAAATCATGAGATCCCCTGATTTCATGCTACGAAATCATCCGAAATCACTCCAAATCATCAGATCACCTGATTTGATGCTCAGAATAATTCCAAATTAGGAGATGACCTGATTTGATGCTACGAAATCATCCGAAATCATTCCAAAGCAGGAGATCACCTGATTTCACGCCCGAAATGATGGAAATCGTCATCATTTCGGAACTATGATCTCACTTAAAACGAAAAACTAATCCCAAATACTATTCTCACCTTCAGAACCGCAATATCAGCGAAAAAGTGTAGACTCCGATCCAGGGTTGGGTCGTAAAGTGGATGCACGAAGACATCTGAAACTCTGAATGTATTGAATCCTGGATCTTGCAGATCAGCAATGCCAGTGTATACTAGGAGACTCTTAGGCCGGGCGATTTCGAAGCTGTCGGAAACAACGCAGTGGGCTGCTGTCAATATGTGATTGGCATCGATGATGCTACCCCCGCAGAATCCACTCAGCTTCTTCAAGTAGACCTGATAGGGAAATTCTCCGCTGGAAGCCGCCAATCCTTGGATTACTTTTTGCGGTGGCTTTGCGTGTGTAACTGCACAATATCAGGGGATATCAATCGGAAATTTCGCGGAATGACCGGGACGCATTAAATCGAAATTAGACGAGAAAGAATTTGAAGGATTAAGGTCGTGTCGACAAATTATACGCATTTTTTTATAATCTTTTAGGACACTTTTCGTGTTTTTTTTTCGGCGTCGGATTTCTTATCATAATTTCTTTGAACACTAGTCACATGAATATTTTATGGCTTTTTGATTAATCGTTAATGAGTTTAATGGATGACGAATATTTGATGTGACTTTTTTGATGATCTTTTGATGAGAAATTCCTCAGAAAAAAAATGTTTAATGAAACATTTTTCTTTAAAGAAAAAGATGAAGAAGAACTTTTGTTTTAAAGTCAAAGAAGATTTTTTTTAAGAAGTTAAAAAATGGCAATTGAATATTTTAGTTTTCATTTTTTGAAATTTTGAGTTTGTTTTAAATTTTTTAATTGAAAAATGGATACAGATTGACTCTAAGTAACCTTGAGATCTTAAAAAAAGAGGTAACTTAAGATCTAAAAAAGAGACTTCGACCGAAATCTTTTCCCTTTTCTTGTTTCCCCTCGAGTGTGCTTACCAGAACCGCAGACTGCGAGGCACAAGATCAAGAAATTAAATTCTCTGAGCTCCATCACGATTTTTATGATCGCATTGATCTCTGCCTTCATAATCAGGGACTTATATACCGCTTGATGAAATCCACTGACTTACCCTCCCTCCCTCCCTGCACTGGCTCCCTTGTAGTTCTCGTTATCTTTGCCATGAATTTCGAGCGACCAGCTTTTCGCGTGTTCCTCGCATATATTAACATTTTGATTTTGTGACATTGATTCGCGGGGGAGAGTAAACTATGGCACTTCGTGAATGGAAGATTTGCCTCCGTAGGCTCGACAACTATGACGTTATTTCGTAATCAGATTCATTAGGCGCGAACACTGTCGGTTAATTACGGCTGACTTGAGGCGCGTCAATTTGACCTCACCAGATAATGGTTTTCGTTTATACGAGCGTAAATTATTTTCTGAAGTATTTTAATCATCTTTTCTACCAAACGTAATAAGTCTTTCAATTTGTAATTAATTAATTTGTAGTTACAAATTTAATTTAATTTTCGTGCTTGATATTTTTGGGGGAAATTTAGAAAACTTTTAAGCAGTCAACAAATTTTACTGAATTCATCGCATTCCGACAGAAATAAACATAATATTTAATCTACAATTTTGTAATTATGATATAATATCCGTGATCCATTGACGGAAGTAGAAGACGTCTGTGAAAACTGTTGGATATTGTCTGTCGTATTGACCTTCCCCCCAGGAAACAACTCCGATGACTTCTCCGTTGTGAACTAGAGGAGCGCCGCTGTCACCCTAAAATATAATTGTATTTTTTATTTATATCATTTTATATTTTAGAACGGGTTCGTTGGACATTTTTAGCACTCACTCGCGCTAGATTACTCGCTTTCGTCGCACCTATCGCGCAAATCTGTCCCTCAGCGGCGAAATATCTAATGTCTCCGCACTTTTTCCGATTCAAAACGATCATTTCTAGTTTTTGTAAGACGTCGGGAAAATTTGATTGTCTTCGCTTTTCATCGTAAAAGTTCAGTCCCCAGCCGCTGGCTATCCCACGCGTGTCAGCAGCCGTTCCAATGCTGGGGAGGTGAACTGTATGTTGGGTGGGTACATCCAAGCGAATGGGCCGGGACAACTGCAAAGCAGAAGAATTCCATTAATCACAAAATTCGAAGAGTTTACTCGAAAAAATTCATAAATTCAAGAAAAAACTAGATCGGAGAAGACGCTCAGACTCTTTGGAGTGGATGATCACGCGAGTTGAAAATTGCTTTTTTCATGTGTATCGAAAAATATTTTTCATCTCAATGTGTCGGAAAAGTAACTTTTTCGACACATTGAGATGAAAAATATTGTTCGTAACACGTGCAAAAAGTGGTTTTTGACTCGTGGGATTATATCACTCGCCTTCGGCTCATGATATAAACCTCCCACTCGCCAAAAACCATTTTTTGACACATTGGGATGAAAAGTTTTGTTCGCAGTTCGTGAAAAAAGTTGTTTTCGGCTCGTGGGATGATATCACTCGCCTTCGGCTCATGATATAAACCTCCACTCGCCAAAAACCCCTTTTTTTCACTTGTTGCTAAATATGCTATTACGACAATAGTGAAAAAAAGGTCAAGTTTTTTCACGCTTCGCTTGACAATCGTAAAAAAAGGGCACTTTTTTCACTTGTGTCATAATAGTCTATTTCGTAACTAGTGAAAAAAAAGTTCTTTTTGGCTCGTGGGATTATATCACTCGTCTTCGGCTCGCACTCGTCAAAACCCACTTTATTCATGAGTTACGAACAAAATTTTTCATCTCAATGTGTCGAAATAGTACATTTTCATACTAGGCCGTGAAGAACATTCGGTAGTGACGAGTCGGAGGCGAGTCCTATAATCATATGAGGCAGGAAAGTTCTCTTCAGCCGAGTGGCAAAAACGTACTTTTAGGTCGCTCGGCGACAAGCGCAGAGACTGAAAAATCACTTTTCTGCTTACACGGACCAAAAGTGAGCATTTTAACCTCGCTTGGCTCAGTTAAAAATACTCGTTTTCCTCCATTTTGGCAGAAAAATCGTATTCAACCCTCGGGAGGTAAATCAGACAAGCATTCCCCAGGTGCTTACAACCCTCGCCGAGGACGATTTGTCTACTTTTCCTCCCTAGGTGAGAAATATACTATTTTCGATACAGCGCAACGAAAAAGTATGTTTCGGACTTTTATGTTGCTCTCATGTATTATTTTATTATGGCAAATTGTCATTATAATTGTTTATCACCTCCAAAACCGCGATGTCAGCGTAGAATTTTCTCCTGTTCTGGTCTATAGCTACTTTGGGATTATAGTCAGGATGTGGAGTAATTCGAGAAACATTGTACCAGTTGTATCGCGCGACTCGGCGTTTGTGACTTCCGGAGTAGACATTAACATTCTCAGCCGCAAGGAATTCGCGATCACTGGTACGAAGGCAGTGAGCTGCGGTCAATATGTGGGTTGAGCTGATGATACTCCCGCTGCAGGAGGCACTCGGAGTCGTCAGGTAAACCTGGTATGGCAACTCCGCTGGCTCCGCATCAAGACCTCCAACAACTCTCTGCGGGCGTGTCGCGTGTGCTACTGCAGACAGTGAACAGAACAATTTTTTTATAATAATAAAACTATTCAAGTTGTGATTGCGGTCAGACGAAATTCGGTTCTTCATTTCGATTGACAATTTTTCTTGGAACTCACCGGGAATGCAGGCGATCAGGCCCAGCGTCAGTAATTGCGGTATTGTTAGTTCCATCGCGGGCCTTAGACGTCTGACTCCACTACTGCCTGGGCTAAGTCCAATTGTGATCTTTTTTAATGATCTAGGAATTCCATAGCTCGTTCCAGTCATTCTTTTTAGAGTGGGAAATTATTTGTCAATTAGCAGTTGTTTCCCATTTTTGTCATTATAGATCATTGACTCGTCTCGCCCAGCTGATCGTTCAAATATGTTATATATGTTGGAATGAATATTTGTCGGATCGTTTATCGTCCTTATCGGTTACACCAAATGAACAGTTCGACTCATTTGCCTGCCCCGAGGACAACTGGCCGAATTTTTATTTTTTCAAAGAATAAATAATACAAATAGTGAATTATTTATTTATGTAATCGATCACGTGACGTCGGATGATCCTCATCATAAGTTCATGGCCCAATGGATCCAGTCGAGGTAGTCATAGACACTCGTGAAGACCTGGGGTCGTCCATCGCCACACTGAATCAGCCAGGAGACAATTCCGACCAGCTGATTGCCGTCAACAAGGGGTCCACCGCTGTCACCCTGTCACCAGAACCTAGTGAACCTTTTGGGCCAGTGAATCGGAGAAAAAAAACTTACGTTGCATATGCCCTGACCGCGGTGATTCCTGGCGCACAGTTGGCCGACGTTGACCTGATAGGGGAGAGCCATTTGGCATTCGCCAAGCCTGATAGTCGTCATTGTCAACTTTTGGAGCCACGTCACACTTTTGGGACCCTCTCGGTCGAAGTATGATACCCCCCAGCCGCTGGTCACCACTCGCGTGTGAGCAGGTGTGGGACTGCTTGGGAGACTGATGGGCCAGCGAAGATTGGGGTCCAGCGGAATCGCCTCCTTCAACTGTCCCACAGGGGAAATTTTTTATCTTGAGAATTGCTGATTTTTTAACATTCAATTGGCCCAAATTATACAAATTATTTTTCTTATAATATAGAAGGAAGCCTTAGTTGCTAATTCAGGCCTCCCAGACCGAATGTCTCGGCCCCAGACTCTTCCGAAAATTGCTGACAATTTTTTTGACAAACCTAGTGCTTCAAAAATTCTAGTCAAACTCAGATCATCACCTTCAGGACCGCAATATCCGCGAACCAAGCGATGTTGTTTCGCTCGTGTGGTGTGTAGTAGTCGTTGGCGATGACTCTGGAAACCGCGAAAACATTTTCCGGTCGCAGATCTTCTGTGTAAATGGTACCGGTGACAACTTGAAGGGCTGAGGGATTATCAACGACCTTGTCGTCGGAGACGAAGCAGTGAGCCGCTGTCAGAATGTGGATGGCATCCAGAATGCAGCCACCACACCAGTGGCGATTGAACTTTCTGATTGACACTTGGTACGGAAACTCACCGGGCTTAGCATTCTGCCCTCTGAGTATTTTCGTTGGACTGCTTGCATGACCAGCTGGGAGCAACTACTGGATATCAGGTTGAATTTTCCCAGAGTCTCGCGTAAAAAAAAAAAGTTTCTCCATGATCTTTTCTAGGTCTTTTAGAGACTTTTAAAAAGGTCTCTTACAGATCTGTGAAATGAGACAAATGGGGATCTTTTATAAACAACACATCCACGTC
>JAPYZN010002246.1:8585-21157 GCA_030522865.1 Psyttalia lounsburyi
TCCACGGGAATTTCTTCTCGAACCTCGAAGAAGCTTTTCTCTGCGTTGGCGTTTAATAAATTGTGCATACATAACACCAATGTGAGATCCAGTGTTGTAACTGACGAGAGAAACAGAGGACATGTCCGGTGAATATTTCGTGGAACGAGCGACGCTCGAGTACTCAACAATGTAAGTTATCTCGTTCTTTAAATGGCTCTAAACTATTCTCTAAACTATTTTAATTTGATGGAAAAGAGCAGGGGAATTCAGTCGCTTTATTTTAGATTGTACAGGAGAACCAGTAGATCAAGATAAATAAGTAGGATCCGGCCTACGTTTTCTACGAGGACATGCTCATTGTTCATCGGGATTTTACAGCTGAGCATTTGTTTTTGTGACACCTTTATTTACGTAAGTATAACAATGCCAATTTGTCGTGTGCAACTGTTGGTTTTTCAAATTTTTTTTAATCAATTTCCTGTTCGTTTCACGCTGCTGGATGCAATTCGCGATAATCCAGACTCTCGTCGTAATTATGCAGAAATCCAAGCGCGATAACGCGATGAGAAATCTGTATCTTATCTTCTTCTTAGGTGATTTGGTCTTAAGTCGGTATTATAAACAATTTAATACCATTTCCTGTTGGAGGCCACGGATATTGGAGACTTTGACAGCAAGATGCCATCGACGTGTGGCGATGTTCAGGAAGCGGCTGGTGATTACCGATTTTTTTCAATGTTTTCTTCTTTTTATGAGGACAGAATTAAAATCTTGGGAAATATCATTCCAATAATACCTACTGGATATTAATTTATCTTCAAATTACATTCGTGCGAGTTAATTGGGCAATTATAAAACTGGAAATATCCACAATCGCTTTAAATTGGAGGATTACAATTTTTATCATTATGAAGAAGATAACGGTCTATCAGTTGCAAGAAAATAAAAATTCTTTGAATGTCTGCATCTTTAAGAAGACTGATCTCTTCTATTCAATACTTCTATTCATGATTAATTTCCTTCTTAGCAGACTAAAAAAAACTAATCTAGAGAAATATTTGAAATCCCGACTCCCACATTTTATTACATTGAATCGACTGGGATCAGAGGATTCTGTGTTCCACTAATAAAAAACGACAACTATACTAGGAAAATTAAATAAAAAAAGCTTTGATAAATGGATTTTAGCTCTTGGAGTGCACACAAATGTCCTCGACGCAGTCTCGACGACAGACAGCGTGGGCACCCACAGCGATGTCTCCTGTACCACAACAATCTCCAGTCGCCCCCGCATTCAGGTGGTCTGCATCCTTGATCTTCAGCAGCCGGAGCAACTGGCTCCACGAAAACGAGCACTGGAGGAGATTAAACAAGCCTGTGCTTTGGTCAATGCCAACCTGAATCACGTTCAGTTTCAGAAATTAGACTTTGGGGAGACAAATGTCCTGGACACATTCTACAACGCAGACGTGGCAGTTGTGGACCTCTCCCATCAGCTCCAGCAGTCGGCATTGTTTTATCATCTGGGTGTTCGCGAGTCCTTCGGAATGAAGGAGAATATTCTCCTGTTCAATGATGTGGACAGCGAAGCCACAATCAGGCTCAAGTTGTCCTGTGGAAGCTACACATTCGTCTCTTATAGGCTCTTAGACTGCGGTACGTGTGTGACGACGACACTGGCTTCTAGGGCAGGGGAGGAGGCCATCGATCCTAAGCAACATCTCACGCTCAAGCTGAAGAAACTCCTGCAGGACGTGGAGGTGCAGTCCAAGGCCCATATGAAGGAGAAGTTCTTGGTGGATTTGCGGAAGGCTCGGGAAATGTATTCGGGTGAGTAACAATTTTTCTGAATTTCGTTCGTAGTTTTCACTGTGAGGATTCAAGGAGTCAATATAGTTTCCTTCGTTAGAAAAACTTTTCAAGAATGGGCTTTAACAGGTCTCATCAATATTTGTATTAATTAAATTTCGAAGATCTAAATTGGGTTCTGCAATTTTAGAAGCAATTAGGGCATAAATTAGAAAGTTTTTAGAATGATTCATAAAATAACTTTCCATATCACGAGATTCAGAATAAATAGTCCTCTCAATAAATAATTGTTAATGAATCCATCACTTTACAACTATAATTTTGCGATGAACTGCAAAAAGAGAGGGAGAATGTGAGAAACGGAACTGCCCGAAATTTATAATAATTGTATCACTGATAATAAAATGATTGAGCTCTCGACTTTATAAAGATCACTTTCTAACAAATCAGGCGACGAGCTGGCAAAAATCCTCAACAACATAAGAAAGCGCCTGGACGACCCGAGCGTTCTCTCCGGAGAGGTAATCCTGAACATGTTGCTCTCCTTTCGCGAGATCCAGGGTTACGATGCGATGGTGCAGCTGGTCGACGACCTCCGAACAATTCCGAACCACAAGAACTACATAAACACACCAATGATAATCTACCTCTACGGCTTTGCCTTGAGCAGAAGAAACAAAGAGGGAGATCGGGAGAAGGCAGTTCACGTTATTGAGAAGGCCCTCGCGAAGAAGGAGAATCACGTTCCGGATATGCTCTGCCTCTGCGGTAGAATCTACAAGGATCAATTCGTGGAGAGTCGCCACACCGACCAAGAGAGCCTGAAGAACGCCATTCACTGGTACCGAAAGGGCTTCGATGTCCAACCAAACGAGTACGCCGGAGTGAATTTGGCAACTCTTCTGGTGATTGCTGGTAATGAATTCTCGAAGAGTGAGGAGCTCCAGCACATCGGAATGGTCCTCAACAATCTCATAGGAAAAAAGGGAAGTCTCTCCAGTCTGAAGGAGTACTGGGACGTGGCCACATTCTTCGAGATCTCAGTCCTCGCTGAGGATTACTCTAAGGCCCTGCAGGCGGCCGAGTGTATGTTCAAGCTGAAACCTCCAAATTGGTACCTAAAATCTACAATTGGAAATATCTCTCTCATCGACAGATTCAGAAAGAAGAATGAGGAGGCCGAGATCTCCCCTGAGGAGCAGATATTCAGCTTCTGGATGGATTACTTTGTCGAGGCAACCAAATCAGAGGTTGGAGACAGCATCAGATTTCCTCTATTGATTCTCGAGCCCACGAAAATCCTCATGCCAAGCTATGTCAATGTCAATCTTGGAGCTGAGGAGAAATCCATTCAGATCTGGAACCTCTGCTTGGACAGCATGAAGAACAGCTGCAAACAGGTTCACGACTGGCTCTTCACTGCTGATATGATTCGAAGTGTTAGCTTATACAAAAGAGATGAACGTTGTTTATTCCTCTACGTTCATCAGAACTCCGATGACTTCCAGATGTTCTTTCCCTCGAGCCAGTGCAGACAGAGGTTCTACGATCTCGTTCTGGAGATGACAGTGGATGTGGAGGGCATGGTGACGGATCTGGATGCCTACATGACTGACGACCAGATCAAGTATGAATATGAACTCGATGATCAGAATAAGAGAAGCATCTTAGGGAAGGGAACGTATGGAGTGGTTTATGCTGCGAGGGACTTGAATACCCAAGTGAGAATTGCTGTGAAAGAGATCAGAGAGAGGAATCTCGGGGATGTGCAGCCTCTCCACGAGGAGATCAAACTGCACAGTCAGCTGAGGCACAGGAATATCGTCCAGTATTTGGGGTCAGTCAGTGAGGACGGCTTCTTCAAGATTTTCATGGAGCAAGTGCCTGGAGGAAGTCTCTCAGCACTGCTGAGGTCCAAGTGGGGACCACTCAAAGAGAATGAATCCACTATTTCGTATTATACGAAACAGATCCTCGAGGGACTTAAGTATCTCCACGATCAAAAGATTGTTCATCGTGATATTAAAGGTAATTGATAGAATATTTTTTTATGTTCATTTGACACAATTTTGAGTCGAGGAAATTATTCCTTTTTTGCTTCTGAGTATTTCATTTTAATTAGTTGGTCTGAAATGAAGCGTGAAATGTTGCACTAAATTGATATCAATGTCAGATAACATTCGTAGACGTTAATTATTTGTTCAAACTGCCACAAATAGAATTATTCGCCAGATAAATATATTCCATAAACATTTTCTATTCAATTCTAGGTGACAACGTGCTTGTGAATACGTACAGTGGAGTAGTCAAAATATCAGACTTCGGAATGTCCAAGAGACTGGCTGGATTGTGCCCAAGTACAGAGACTTTCACTGGTACATTGCAGTATATGGCACCTGAGGTCATCGACAAAGGGCAACGGGGATACGGTGCACCGGTCTGTACAGCTTATCTCAAGTCATTTAAACCCTCCGATAAGGAGGATTAATTATTCTACCATTATCGCGATTCTAATGGGTTTTGCAGGCGGATATTTGGTCACTGGGTTGCACAATTGTGGAAATGGCAACGGGCAAGCCACCGTTCATTGAACTTGGCTCACCACAGGCAGCGGTATTCAAAGTAAATGACGTTTATTAATGAGAGGAGATTGTTCAGTCTACGTAATTATGATAATTCTTAGGTTTTAATGAGTTAAAATGTTGCGAAAGGTCGGATATTACAAAATCCATCCAGAAATTCCCTCGGAATTATCAGAACGTGCGAAGAGCTTCATATTACGGTGCTTTGAACCTGATCCAGACGTGAGAGCAGCAGCTTCGGTTCTCTTGGAGGATCCATTTTTAACTGAGTAAGCGCTTAATATTTCAAGTGAATTTAAATCATCTGATTCGTTGCATTTCTTCTTTATTCGAAGAATTCAGTGATGAAACGGTTTTTTTACTTGAAGAGTAGTTTCTTTTTTCTTTATCATGAGTTCAGGTTGTACTCAATTAATGAATCTATTAATGACTTGTCATTATTCGAAAAAATGCCTGACGTGTCTGGTGAGTATTTCTTTTTCAAACTTCCCCAGTTGTAGAAAAAATATTCACCGATGCCCAAGAGGATGAGGGTCAGCAGTTGATGTATTTAATGCTTAATACCTCGTCGAAATTCTAGGAAGAAAAAGAGCTCTCGACTGGCAGCACCACCAGACTTCAGTCGCAGTATTTCAGTGCCAAGCGATCGTATCGAGCGCTTGGGAAAATGCGACCAAACGAATAACAATCACATTGTCTCAACACCTGGAATACAGACGTCCCAGTCCGACGACAGGTAATTCAATTCTGCCAATTATTCTGCTCTGTATTGCACTGTCAATTCGTTTTTCATTGCATTAATTACTTGGATCAATTTGACTTCCTCTACTTATCTCAACGCCAAATTATAATCACCTTGATGCACCTGCTTGTTATGCATGACACAAAATAATCCCTGTTATTATCTCGTTATTTTTACGGTGAAAGAGTAATTTTTAATGTGTAATGAAATGAATAAAAAAAAAATAGAGCAATTAAAAACACTAAAGGTGTGGTGTGTAGCGGAACGTTGACGAAATCAAGTCCATTGAGAGACCGTAGCCCGGCCCATCTGCTGTCGCCAATCAGTATGCCAACTGCCTGCTTGTCTTTCAACAGGTACAGTACTAATTTTATTACTGTCGATGCGCGACACCGCTAATTATGCACAGGCAATTGCAAGTTGTGTGCGGTTTTTTTAAATGACAGTTTAAAGGCACCTGTGATAGTCTTGCATTTAATCATATTGCAGCATCGTGGCTTCATTATAATTTATTTAGTCTATAATAATCAAATTATTGTAATTATGCAGTTGCAACTAATTCTATTGAAGGAGTTATTTTGGAAGAAAATGAAATCATGACGATTGCCACTTTTATTTGGAGCTATTTATATTTTATTTTTGCATAATTCAAATAACTCATCTCCATTTGGATTGAAAATATGAAGAATTGACATTTTGTAACTAAAAAAATTAAATTTTTGATTTTATTAAAAATTTTCAAAACAATTCTAACGGGTCTTTTGTTCAATAGTACAATTGGAAGTACCCCATCGATAGACATTAGTGAAACAGACACGTCCGGTTGTTCAATGACTCGAAGAAGTTCCTCAGGAGGACTTCTCTCTCCCGAGGTAGAATTGACCGGCCAACCGGGCCAAAAATCAGGCGAGGAGCAAGAGGGCTTTTATCTCCTGAAAAAAGACAGTCAACGACGTATGACACTGACAAGAGTTCTCAGTCAGGACGAGGCGACAATATGCGAGGTCTGGCTGCGAAATATCCACAAGGATGTAGGACAAACTGTTCTACAAATGCCACATTTGGAGTTACTCATGCGCGGAATACGAGATTACATATCTGATCAGAATCAGGAGGCCATTGCCGGAGCGTTCAGGACACTCAAGGAGGAGTTGGACTTCGACTCGACCACTATAAATCATCTTCATCTCGCTATTTATCTGTTTCAAACGGCAGTTAACGAAGTTCTGAGAATGCACAGCATTAAACCACATTGGATGTTTGCTTTGGATAATTTAGTTAGAAATGCTGTTCAAGCAGCTATCACTGTCTTATCTCCAGGTAAATTCAATAAGCTCGTAACAATGTCGATGTAAATTACACGAAATTACAGTTAAATTACGGGTCAAGAGAGATAAAATCAGAAAAGGGCGAAGGAAGAAACAGACGGGAGAGATGAAAATTATTATTCCGTTGATTATCTCACAAATTGCTTTCAGATCTTGTGGTAAAGAATAGTTTTCCGATTTTACTCTGCACTTTATAGTTTTTATAAATAATTGACAGAAATTTTTGATTAATTTGCATGTCAGGTCGTTATCCAAAGAATTAATTTAATAATAATGTCGGCGTTGCAGAACTCGGCGCAGGCTTAATCGAGCAAGAACGCGTTCCAGCTGGTCCAGATGGACCCGGAGAGGGCTCCACATCTGGAGTATCCACTATGAACTCAATAAAATCCCAGAAAATGGGGGACTCCATCGATGCGAAATACTGGAGAGAGTATCGAGACCAAATGGGCACACTTAAGATGGAAAATATGAGACTGTTACAGGAGCTGTTGGACAGCCAGAAGATGTTCCATTCGATCCTCCAGCAGGCGTTGGAGGAGCAGAGAGCACAGGTGGGCACTCTCACTCAATTGTGCGAGGATATAAGCAGGAAATTCGTTAGGCAAGAGTCTGGGTGAGTAGTATTCAACAAATGTCTTGATAATTCCTTAAGAAAACGTTTGAAACATTTTTGATCCGTATCTCTACGCGTATTAGGGTAAAAATGGGCAAAGCGATTGGAAATTCGGAATTGGTGGGAATTTGAGAGGAAAAAAAATAATACTGCAAAATATAAGCGTTATGTGACTTTATTTTCTGATGTACTTCTCCATCCTTAAGTCAATGACCATTTAACCGACGTTTAACCACTTTGAAAAATGTATTTTTAGTTATAACTCAAGTATATGCGGACCGGCGACGTCACCGCAGCCACCTTTAGTGCCTCAAATAAGCGTAACAGACAACAACAGCCCATCAAACACGGACCACAGGCTTGTGGAGTGGCTCCAAGGTCTCGGTGTAGACGACACTTCGATTGACAGGGTAATTATTTTCTAGTGAAGAATGAGAGATCACACTATTCACCAATTGAATTCAATTTTCTCAAAACACACCACATGTATTGCAGTTTATTTGTGAGGAGTACACACTCGAGGATGTATTGTTCCACATGTCACGCGATGATCTGAGGAAATTAAACCTGAGAGGAGGTGTAGAGCTGAGGATATGGGTGGCAATAACTTCACACAGACAGGATAACAATTTTTCATAAATTTAACGGAACGCAATTCGTTGATTAATCGATAAGAATAATTATTTTTTGTACAGTACGTGCATTACCAGCTTTGCATTAGGTGAGTTTTTGATTTTTATTGAAATTGAGGAACGTAGAGATTTATAGATTTTATCGTTGAAAATTGTAATTTTTTTGTTTGTTAAAAATTCCGCGGAAGAAAATTGAATTAGGAGGGGATAATGAAATTCTCAGATTTTTTCATTCAGTAATTATCTAAATGCCTATTCTATTCCTTTAAAATTATCTAATGAATGCGAATCATTACGTTCACTTATTAGATATATTAATAGTGAAACCAAGATATTGAAGTCCAGATATTACCATTTGATGTGATAAAATTTAGCAGGCAAAATGTTCAAGTGCCTTTGAATGGATTATTTTTTCAACTAACTCGAGATTTATCGTTTGTTGTATTTAAATGTCTTCCTACGAATGTACAAATTTATTGAGAGGAATATTTACCATAAAGTTGATTATTTACAAAGTAAATGTTGGGTTGGTTTTATTCGTGGACTCCAGTACTGTCGGAATAACGAGGATCGTGTGTGGTCTATTATGAAAGTCTGGTAATGGATCCCGAGGGCCTTTCAATCCTGCGTCTCGTGGGAAAGTGCCTTATTGCACTTGAATCTTTATTTTATTCGCCTCTTTTCACGAGTATTCACTTCGTGAATATGGGAGAAGTATCTCTCGCAGACCATAACATTACTTGCGAGGTTAATTCCAATTTTTAATTCACGTCCGCTTCAATAGGTTTCTATTACCGGTGAAGAAAAATTATTGACGACTTTTTATTCCAGTTAGATTGCATACAATTTTGACAAAGGGCTGAATTGTTCATCCATTGAATTAATGTTTAATTTCTTTTCTCTGGGAATAATGTATGAAGAACATTTGTTCTCTAAGAATTTTTCCGGTTGAGTAAATACAGATCGCAAAAATTTCACTTGTCTCTCTCTATGATATTTTCTTCGTGAATATGAGAGAACATTTGCCGGAAGAGTATTGCATTCCTTGGGAGGGGTGTGTGAATTTTTAAATCACGTTTATAGCAATATATTTCTGCTAAAGCGTAGGAAAAATTCTATATAAATTTTTTTCATTCTCATTTTCTCTTTGAATATGTCCTGAGGGGAATGGTGCACGCAGAAATGATTGAAAAAGAAATTGTCGCGGTCAATTTTATGACAGAAAACATAATTTACGACTTGCTCTTCTATTCAATTGTCTCCAGAATGATCGCAGAATAGTCGGCATAAAATTCTGATGACAGGAAAAATTGAAAATACAGGGAATTAATGTTTAACTTTGTTCCTCTATTAATATCGCACGAGAAACATTCGTACTCTTAGAATTGCTACATCAGACTAAATATAACTCTTAAAAATCTCAGTTCTTCCTTTCATATCTTTGTTGATGTTTACATTTAATCTCCGGCCATATTTACTCAGGAATAAGTTGATTAATTGATCTCTCTGCGCAAAAAAAATATTCCAGAAACTGTTGAAAAATTTTGAACAGCTGCGATAAAAATAAATTTGGGGCGATCTGAAAAAGTTTAAATTCTTTCAGTACTACGAAATTTATCACTCAATGTAAAGAGAATTTTCATAGCTCATAAAATTCTCAACAAAAAACTGGTCATTGGTAAATCGCTGATATATGAATGAAATTATCTTTACAACTAATGCACAAACTCCCCTCTATCTGTCTTACAACTTCCGCATGATTTGACGTCACTGAATATTTCTCAGGAGTCACGCACACTTGCAGTTTTATCTCAGACTTTTAAATTAAAAATTAGATTGTGCGGAAAAAAGCCCTTTATTTCCTATTTATTTCCGTTTGAAATCTGAATAAAAAAGATTATAAAAATATCGAAAACCCATTTTTTTGTATCACTCATTTGCCTAGATAGTTTTTTAATGGTTATAGACATTCATAAAACTAAGAAAAGGGGCAAAAATGGGGGTCTGCAGGGCAACGACCGATAATGCGACTTCAGAAGTCATATTTTTACGTCGAAATACAGTCCTCAACTTTTGAGAAATCTCTGAAAACTTGGAAAAACCAAAAATAGGGAATTATCTTTAATAGTTCTAGTATTCTCTACAGAATATCAAGTGTTGGTTCTGTGCAAAAATCCAAGTGCCCCGAGTCCGGAACAAAAGATCCAGGACAAAGTGAACTGACTCACGAGTCCGCCAACTTCCTCATATAATCCTCACATTTTTCCTCTTCCCCGCCAGACCCGATGACGAGAATGCCCCAGGAATCCCGAAGAATCCCCCGTTACCCTCAAAACTGTCTGAATGAATAAAAAATGAGAGTCTGGCGGAGAGGAAGAAAAAAAAAGCTGGAAACCGTGATTTATCAGTGGCGGTTTCGTTCACCTGAGCTCACTGGACCGGAGGAATGTCAACGAGTGAGAGGGGCCAAAGCCGGTCCCCCTTCTCTCATTCGCATTGACGCATGCAGAGAGGAGGTAGAGGCACTTGGATCCCCTTGAAGATTCACCTCTCTCGCTCTAAAGGAAGAGCACGTCATCACGATGGAACTTGCGAATAGAAGGAAGGCATGTGAACGATTCTGTTGCGCCTGTCGTACTCACTTCTGTACACCTTTTCTTTCGGGGTTCAGTGAGGTATGCTCCGCAGTATCAGGCCGTCCGGCGTGTGAGAACGACCTCATTAACGAGTGGATTCCTTCATTATGAGGATTGAATTTTCCTTGGTATTGCGGGGAGGCGAAGTAATGTGATTAAATCAAAATGCTACTTTAAAGTGGATTAAGGCATAATTTCGAGTGGATTTCATCGAGAAAAATTCCATAGGTGAGTTTGATTAATTTTTTTTGGAGACACATTTCCTCAAATATTCATAACTCAGGAATAAATTGATCAATTGAGCTCATTTTAGAGAAATGAAAGAGACATATCGAAGGATGCTAAGGAGAGAATAATTATTCTTTAGGCATCAATTAATTCGACGAAAAAATGTGTGATAATGAATTATGTCGGCCCTGGATTGGGGGATATTCATTGAAAATGTATTATTGAAGAATTTGGAATTCTTTCATTTCATTAGCCATCGAGTGGGGCTTCTACTTTTCCTATAATTTCTAAAGTGCTCGTTTTAAAGACATCAAATGAGAATCGAATGTAAATTGATATCATCGTGAGGTGAAGTAATTTGATCACATGGGACTGATAATTTAAGGTAGATTAAGGTGTGACTTTGAGTGGATTCCATCGAGAAAAATTCCATAAGGAGAGTGTAATTAGTTTTTTGTGGTGAGTTAAACAAATTTCTTTTCAGAATTTTGAAAAAATGATTTCACATATCAATGCCCAAAATTCAGAGATAAAGGGATATTTTCTGAAATAGGCTTTTAACATCTGAAAATAATCCTAATGTGTAGATTTTATGGGATCACTTTTGTGCGTGTTTATAAGTATTGAATGATCGTAATAACGAATTTTTGTTCAAGGTATTGTCAGAATTCTTTTGTTAAAGATTTCCTCGACGATAAAAAAATATTCCCTGACATTTCCTGGTAACGTAATTAAGTAGTGACGTTATGTACAGTGCAATACTTTGAAGTTCGAGCAAAATGGATTGCTCGTTAATTAAAAACAAATTTTCATTATAAAATTGATTTGATGGGCCTTCAAATAAAAATCTCTGGACGGATTCCATTTTCAAAAATATTTCCAACTTCGAAATTCAAAAACTTCATTACTAAAAAAATGAAGTAATTAGGGAAGCTATTAACACCTCATTTATTTTTCCACAAACGCAAGATTTGTCATAACTTAAGAATAACAAACGCGACAGATAACAACATTCCATTTCCTCCACCATTGAGTTACTGTAATAACTTAAAATTCGACGTGAGGAAGCAGAAAATAATCTCAAATTAAACAAAACACATTAACGACGTAAGCCAATAGTGAGCAGGGAGTTCTGTCATGATCGAAGACACTTGAATGTCTTCGGGGCTAAAAAGTTGGTAGTGAGGTGTGGGAAACTCCGGGGAGTAATAGTACGTAAGGTGACACTCGTTAAAAAAAAACTGATGCATAAATTTTTATAACTTGTTTCATTCGCAACGTGGGTCGAAGTGTTAAACGATGACTTATCAATTCCAGGAGGGAGTAATCGAGCAACTCGAGGCGTCTTCGAGATAACTGCGTAAAAGGAGAAGGTTTAGTGATCGTTTCAATATGATTTCCAGGTGGATTATCGCGGCTCTGATATTGTTGACATCGCAACAATGTAAGTCATTAATAAGTAATGAATTGTAGGAAGTATGAGCCAAAATGCATAGTTTTCCAAAACGAGGAACAAATTTGTATTCAATATTGTTCCTAAAATGTTAACACATCATAATTCTCTTTTCCATAGAAAAGCTTTTTAAAAAATCCACATTTTTTATTTTTCGTCAATCCGTTGATCTACAGATATTTTCAAAACAGATATAATGAAACAGAATTGACTTATTTGATGCCTCACCTTGACCACTAATTGTATCAATGACACTTGTACAATGATCCGGGTTTCCCCGCCGATTATCCCACAATTATTCCCATTAACAATGCCCTATACCAGCACTCATCGAGTAAACACTGACAGTGAGTTAAAATTAACGAATATATTTATAGCAAGTCAATACTTCGCAGAAAAAAAATCGTTTTATATTCCATTAAAATAAAGTATCAAATAGCTATTTAATGTCAATTTAAAAAATTCATAAATAGTATATTGCCGGATGGGCGTTATGGGGTTTTTTGCTCGCGTGGTGTTTGGCAAACCGAGCCGAAGGCGAGGTGGCCAACCACGCGAGCAAAA
>JAPYZN010002247.1:0-13090 GCA_030522865.1 Psyttalia lounsburyi
GTTGAAATGAGTGGAAGACGTAAAGAGGATTCGAAAAATCGAAAACGTGCACTTGGACGTGAACGGGTTCGACATCATCGAGCTGAAAAACGTAGTCAATAGGTGAATAAAGCAAGAATGTTATGGGATGATGATGAATGCATTGACCGTCATACTCCAATGGATGGACAACATGTTGGTTTGGAGTGTGAACATAGGGGCAGCATCAGTGACAGTGAATCCAGTGGTAATGCTGTAGAATATGTATCTACTAATGCAGATTCAGTGGCGAATCAAATACAGCGACACTGAAGAACCAAGACAGTAAATAAAAAATAAAAATCCAAGTCTAAGGGCCTGACCAAGGTAAATAAAAAATAAAAATCCAAAAATCTAAGGGCCTGACCAAGTTGCCCGGCTAAGAAGCTGACCAAGTTGTCCGGCTAAAGACCTGGGTAAGGTGCCCAGCTCGGGACCTGACCAGGCCACCTTTGTCCGGGCCAAATGCCTCCAACGCGTTACAGTCTTGACCAGGGCCGTATAAAGTTTACACACATGGCCCTGATGTCCGGAAACATGGCCCTGATGTCCGGAATACGGCAAACCGTACCCGGGCCGGATATGACACGGGTCTGAATTTCTCGTCGGGTCTTAATCCACCAACAGGGTCAACTAGGCGAGCTACGAAGAGTAATGACCCAATTTAAATGAGAGGGATAATTATGCAGAACAATGACAAGAGTTAAATGATCACAACATTCAAGCGAAAGCAAACATTTGCTTGTTGACCCTTAAGTTCGTTTAAGCTTTGAGCTTGTGCTGTGTACCGGTTTTCCTTGACCATTGTGATAGAGGCTTGTCACGTTCAACATTTGTATGGTACAATGTTGGAAATATTTTCCGCTCCCGAGATATAGGCCGTGCGATGCAACCCTCGCATAGCTTCATTCTTACAAGATCTGATCCATGTGATGTTTAATCTTCGAAAATTACGACCACAGTGAAATTCGATCCTAATGAAGAACAATGAGAGGAGATTTTGATTTATTGAATTCATTTAATTCGCGTAGTCGTTCGATCATTGTGGAAAACTTCAGTCTTAAACATATTTTTTTTTTCTTGAATCAATTTTCAAAATAAGTTACGTCCCTTATTTTTTAACGCTTCATACCTTCTCCACGAGGAACTTGTCGGTTCGGTAAAGGATGATCACTTTTAACTACTTATAGAGTCGTGAAAATTGACAATTAACATCTCATTTATTACTCATAACACTAGAGAAGACTATTTTACTCATGAAGACAAAAACGAACAAACAGTACACAAATAAAAACAATTTATACAAGATTTCTAAGTGCCTTTTTGCCCCCTTCTTACGTGAAAAAAATCTAAGAAATCGTTGACCTCCTTTCCTCTTGTATGTCTTACGTAATTTATGGATACCTCTATAAAAAAAAATAATTTACCCTTCAAGATTTTTATAATTAAATTAGTTCAAAATGATACGTACTATCTACTTGAATCGACTCTGCCAAAAGGCTGCATATTCTATGAGAGTAGAACAAGGCGATGAGAGTAGAAGTAAGGTGGCTCATTGTGATGAAGCATGAGTCTGACCCAGTGGGCCAGTGGGGCAGGTCGCAGAGCGGATGATACATACATATTTATGTCGCGCACCGTGCACACCACTACTACCAATAAACCGTGCCTACCCCACCGAACTTCGTATACATACACCTTCCACCCCTTCGTGGCCTTCCCAGAGAGTTGGAAGAGAGTACTATGTCGGAACCAGGGTGCCATTGGCCTTCACGTGGCCTGGGGTGCGATGCTAATCAGTCTTGGTGAAGGTGCAGATCCCGAGCACGCGCTCTTCTATCTTCGTTTTTCACATGGTAATTCACTCATGAAGATTCACCAATACATAAGGATAGATGTTTTACACTCACTGTTTGTGCTCATCACATATTCTACGGAATATATCCATATGATTATTGGCGTAGTTCTCCCGCTCGTTAATCAGATACAGGCAAATTATCGTTTTTCTCAATGAGAAATTAGAGATATCAATGAATTCGAACCGCCATGGTAGCTCAGTCCAAATTAAAATAGATATGGCTATTTTAAGGATTTCGGAAACAAATGTTATTTCATGAAATGATATGACACGAAGACACTTATCATTTTCCTCGAGAATTCTCATTGACAGTATAATTCAATATTCAATAAGGGGCGTGAAAAAATCAACAACGAAAATGATTCATGACAGAACCGTTCCCTAAACAAATCAGTAAGAATTAATAGATTTCCTAAATAGAGCAATAAACCTAATAAAGAGATCTTTGCGAATAAGATTTTGCATGGGAAAATGTTTCTTTTGCCATATCGCAAGATACAGCACTTAGCCACCTTACACCAAGTGATGGCTTAATTTACTTGTCAATTATTTTTCTATTAGTTGTCAATTGCCCAGTATCGAAAATTTTGATATGTGAATGAATCAAGCGGATCAATAAATTCAGTAGTAACTGAAGAATAATATATCATATAACATGCCGGTTAGATATGTATCTTCTCTTATGTAAATTAACTTTCTAATTCATGGGACTTATTAATTGTGTTAACATCAGTGCAAATGAATTCCTGTCAATTACTTCTTGTAAAATCAAATCTAATAAACTTAATAATAATAAATAATAAAAAACCTAATCAATCTAATAAACCTTTAAATATTAGTAGAATAATTTCTGATATTTTTGAATGACTGATTTTAAACCATTACATCTGTAGAAACTAACAAAGAGTTAACTTTTAAAAAAATATTCAGGAATTATATCCCATTGGAACAGTCAGAGTAGCAATCTTCTAATTTAGACGCAGTGGTATCTAAATCATCATTTTAAGCACTAATTTAATTGCGACTATCTGAATTTCAAACACTTTTTATTTTTTTTCATACACTAAAAAATATTTGAACATGATGAAAATGTGCCTATATATCTGACGATGAAGTGTTTGATTTTGAAAATGATTTTAAAATATTTAAAATTATGGCAGTCTACTCATCTTTAAGTAGCAAGTAGCAAGTAATAGTATTGCAGTGGAAAGAGGCAAATTTATCCCATATTTTAAGTTCCTATATTCATTTTGGAGGAAATTAAAGCGCATATAAGGACTTCACGCGAAAAACAAAGCGTTGAAACATCTTAAAAACTCTAAGGCCCGGGTTCATTCATTTTTGGAACATTATCTACGTTTTCTTTTATCACCTTTCTCCAGCAATCTATCTCAACATTTTGTTTGATAATTCTGTGTTGCGATAAATGTTCCAATGAGCATGCATTGATAATAAGATAATTAAACAAATGAAAAAAAAAATCATTGAAGGGTGGTACGGAGCGCTGTTTTTTGTTGTATTTGGTAGAAAGTTTAAGTATGATGAGCAAATTAAAAATACGTAATTTATCTGCGGCTGTGGCGGAGTATTTACATAATAAATCTGATTTTGCACTGCACAGGATTATGCTTGTTGAAACTTATAATTTTTCAAGTTTCAATTTTTTAGGAATGACTTTAGTTCTCTATTCCTTTAATTTTCTGGAAGCTGACCATCGAGTGGATCCATCGTTCGCATTTTGGATTTTTTTACACTATTTTCAAGGATAATTGGAGAGTCGAAGAATAAAACAATTGCAATGGTTCTATTTGGAAGCAAGAACTCTGGGAATGCGGAGTAACGTTAATTTCCTACGATCTGAATCAAAACAAGAAAAGAGCTGAGAATCCGAGTGTAAATTGCTTCCGGGGCTCTTGAAGTGATATTATAAATTAATCCAGTTTTTGTAAGGTTCGACTGATCAGGTAATTTTTGATGATGGATGAGATTTTTATCCAGTAAAACAAAGCAGATATCCATGCAATTTACGGTTAATATGCTGATTGTCTGCTCATATTCCGGGAATTAGTTTAAGAAAATTTTAAATATTTCGAATGGCCTTCATTTCGTTTAATCCGGAGCCCATAGTGATAAGGAATATATTGACCCATTTCTCAGTTCTTTCTATATTTTTTGGACTGGAATTGTAGCGAGTTGAGTTTGCCACTGATTTCAGAAGGTTTTTTTAAATTGACCACCTTCTTAACATGGTAAGAGTATATACTTCACTAGAATATCAGTGCGAAAAGCTTTTTGCATTACACGATATTGAAAGCATGTATACTAAAAAATTACGAACAATACTCAGGCGGCAGCGCCACTTGCGACACTCTCGTGAGGCTATAGTTATAACTATTTCGTAATGTGTGCGAAAAAGTGGTTTGCGGCTGATGAGAGGTTTGTAGCGCGATCCGACGACGAGTGGAAAGGGAATGTAGTAGACAGACGGACTGTGCTTAATTAGTAATTCTCGATTCAAAAGTGTCTTTAACCCGTGGCACTATCACTCATCTTCGGTTTGACTTGTCCGAAACTTTTCGCACAACAGAATGAAAGAAAATCGACATAAAATAAAAATTGGTCCGCAGGATATACTTATTATCCATTAAATCTCGATAATTGGCCGCATACAAGACTCTAACTAGAGTGTAATATTTCAATCATTAATTAAATATCCAATAGATATAAATTTTTCTTTTTAAAAGTTCCACTTGTCGCACAAATATCAAAATAATGATTGTATATCTTGCCCTATATGTTCAACAATCCAGGTGACATAAACCCGGATGATTGGAGGTGTTTGCATAATCATTCAGGATGGAATAAGGACGACAACTGAACAAGAAGACATTTTGATGATAAAAATATTGAATAACGTTGGAGAAAGTCTGAAGGCCAAATGTGGGAAATCACAGGTTGCTCGAATGATCATAAAAATTTCACATTATCATGGAACTGCAGAACAGAACAGGATAATATAATGATGGAAACAAGTAACAGACTGGATAACGGCTATAAGCGATCTACGATAGTTTATGTGCTAAAGATAGAACTGGATATGCGAGGACGAGAAGATGTCAAGCACCGATTTATTAGCCGATAATAATCCTTGGGTGAAGTGTCTATGAATGTTGTTTGCCTTATCAATGTATTCTATTTTTAGACCCACTTAATTATTTCTGAATTGTTGGAGCTACTGGTAGGAAACGCGATGGCGGAACTCTAAACATTTTTTCTTCTCGTTTTCTAACACATATAGTTCGAATAAAATCAAAGATTCTAAGTAGGCTCGAACGTAATTTTAATTTTCGAAAGCAGTACTTGTGTGAATTAATCGAATTACTACATATTCATATTTGCATAAAAGCTCTTTTCTACTATAAAAAGAGGAATGTACATTGCACATGAAATGGAACCAAGTGTATTATCAATATTGAATATATGTCTGCAGTTTCTCGCTATATGTACTTGGGCTGTTGCAACAGAACGTGATATACCAATAAATAAAAATATGCTCATAAAGGTATCACAAAAATACTGACGTTTTGTCTCAATCTGAAACATATCAAGGAATGAAATTACATGAATTCATTTTACGTTCAAATTATGATAAGCGCTCACCATTCTCATTTTATTGGATTCCCTGGTTAAATTCCGTCTCCACCTACAGCGCAATGATTTTACCTTATACAGTGTCATTCCTCTACATCAGTATATCTTTATATTACTTCGAATTTTTTCCATTATTTGATTAAATTCTGTTCTCTCTACTCCAGGTGCACCTGAGCCCTCCATGAGATTAAATCAGATATTTTTATTTATAATCAAATGTATTCTTGTCACCTCTGGCAACGAAACAAATTCAATAAAGGAGAACGTAGACCCATAGTTATGGAAGTTGAGGATATTTCCCCGATATCGTTCAATCGATACTCTCAAACGCCCACACGACTGACTCGTGTATACATGGAAGAGCAGAGCTCGTGGAATATATGGCATTCTCGCTGTGGTACAGAGACCTTCACAGCAGATTTCGGAATCCACTCATAGTGGATAAGTTTCTCACCTGGTATCATTTACCGAGAAAGTTATTGACCGTCTTTCTTCAACGTCGAACGATCTCGTGTCTGTCTTTTTCAGAAGTCTCCTCAATTGCATTCAACCGAGGCCAAAGTCATCCAAGAATCATTCGTAAATCTTTAATCGCCCATCCACCGAACCACCACCACCACCATTCAGATGATGCTCAAACACGTCCTGGACTGGTCTCAGCTTGATGGGCCTACTTCAAGCGCACACCTCGCTCGTCTCCACCAACTTTTGCCATTCTTCCTAATAACAACTCGTTTATTTATTTTCATTTCGAATCTAAATCGTATCAAGATTTCTCACTATCTGTTGCCTTGAAATTCAGTCTTGTCTTGGAAAATGATTGACGGTTTTCATTTGAAATTTAATTATAACTACAAGTAGATAAATCTATGGTTTGCTTTTCAGTGGTTTTCATAATGACTACATAAGAATGCATTTCTATAGTACATTCTATTTCTGTATTTCTATACTACATTTCTATGGGATTTCTCAGTTACTAATCCAGTGTTACTGTCAAAAAACTGAAGTATGTCATTTTATACGTTTAATATTGATTAACTCAGTACTACATACATCACGATTAAAATAATCCGTACCCATATTTTAATGTTACCCCAAGAGACTACTGGATTATTTAAAAAATAGCAATATTTAATTAATAATTACGTTAGTGTCAGCACGAGGGCCTACGACATTCATTTGATTATGGAATCATCTAAATAATTATATATACTAATGTTACATTTGCAGCGGGGACATTTGTCTTTGGGGTCAAAATCACGTAGATGATTATCTTCATGATTATAAGTGGTGAAAATTCCACTTAATGCAGTTGAAAACGAGGTGATCTGGAAAATTAACAACTTTCAGTGCTCTCATTTTCCTGCTATGACATAAACATCAAACTGTGGTAATGCTACTGGAGTTGGCACTGCCGATAATGGTAATTAACGCGATTATATCGTTCAACATATAATCGTTAATAATTCGCTATCCAGGGTAATGACCAAGGGAACGATTTATTGCGAGTAATGGCGTTCATAACCAACGTGTCTTTTATACGCGTAAATTTTTCACTGTTGGTCGCATGAGTGTGGTAATGTAAATTTTTTTTAGGTATATTACATGCATGTTACGCATGCCAGGACACATCCTAGCACTTTGGGCCCAGATTACTTTGCCCTGAGAGTCCTCAACTAGGTGTCCTTGTATTTTAAATTACGTGGACGATATAAAAAATAGAAATTGTCGAGTGTTTGTGTTTCAATGCTGAATGCATATACTGCGTGATTCTCCTTGGACCATTCGCCAATGATTCAGCCAGGTTAGTTGTCAACGCCCACGCGCCTCTTAAAAGTACTTTAGAATTCTGTATGGGCAATACAGGAGATTTAATCACGGATGTAATTCCAAATCAGTACGGACAAAAAAAGAAGAATAAAGCTAACCGGGTTGGTTGAGTGGATTAAAGTGTTTTTGGTACTTTTGATAATGAACTTAATCGTCTGATAATTTAATTAAACGTCATAGTAGTGAACGGAAAATGAGAGAGGTTAAATTTTCGATCACTATAATTTATTTTCGAATTAAAGTTTCGTCATCGGTCAAATTTAAAGTTCCAATTTTTCACGCCAAGGTAACTAGACATGATCTAAAAACTTTGCATGCGCACTTTTCAGATGATATCTATACGTACATATGTAAATGTGCTTGTCAGGGTACACTTTTCAAATTCTATTTATAGGTGATCAAGGGATTTTCGTAACTTTTTTCATGAATATAGACTGCGGCACGTGCATCGATTGATACTAATTCAAATTCTATTTTCATAACGATTAAGAAGAGTTGGGCATGTTTTCAAGAATTTACGTTTTTAACAGCTCCTTAATGTTGACAATTATTGAATCCCCATTTTTTTCTCTCTAATATGAACATTTTCTATTATATGAATGTGCCAATCTTCCTCTAAAATCATGACTGATTTTTTTCCTCATCAAAAATAAAATGAAAATAAAATGAGAAAATAAACTTCTTTTCCACAAGTAAAATACCGGCAGCACCAAGGCGATAACTGAACCAGTGGCCTGGGCCGATCGAGTGCCATAAAAAAAAAATACGTTCATTTTATAAAAGAATATCTGGAAATCCCAGATGTGTAGCTCAAATACATCAGCGACACTGTTACTTACCTCAGCGATTCTATACATAACTTTGAATACTCAGCCTATCGAATTGGTGGATGTAGCCC
This sequence comes from Psyttalia lounsburyi, assembly GCA_030522865.1. NCBI lineage: Eukaryota > Metazoa > Arthropoda > Insecta > Hymenoptera > Braconidae > Psyttalia > Psyttalia lounsburyi. Next base: position 8,256 of record JAPYZN010002247.1, read on the forward strand.
GAAATTGATTATCTGCACTGAAATACTAACTCGTTGGACTCAGGTCACCCCTGGAAATATTATATTAAAATATATTCCAAATTTTTAGAGCGAAACTTTTGACAACGTGTGCTCTGATTGTACTGTCCTCATTCCCCATTTTACAGTATTTAATTAATTGTCACTAGTTTTAATTAAATGCAAAATTCTCCAAGTTAAAATATTCACTTGATATTGAATTTCGATTATTACATTATGATAGGATTGTTCGCCGGCTTTCCAATGAGTCCAACCGGTGATCCCGAGGGCTTAGTACGCTCGAACTACTGACTTCGATGATTTGCATCTATGCAAACCTATAGGTGTCGGGATTGTTGAAAAGTTCAAGCTACTGCAATTGGTCCAACATACGCAATCAGTTTACAGCGCGGTTAGGCCCAAACTTAAGGGAAACTTCGATGACATCGTTGGTACGGAGGACAAATTCTCAGAAGCCGCTGTATCATGTAATTCACGCTAACACCGTGACTACCGGAAAATGTTCGGTTCTTTCTACCAAAAGTCTTCACGGAGAGGCTTAGGCCGGTATCCTGCCACACATGTGCAAATAGACGTGTTTGTTAACGAGTGTGGGTGGAAGAATTCGATTCCACCTCAGTCGTCAGTTTTGCTGCGAAATAATATAAAATTTTCCTTGTATTCGAATTGAAACTTAAATTCAGCTGAAAGTAAATTTTTATGCATAAGAAATAAAATAAAATTTCAAAACGATCATGCCTAGACTGTCTGCAAAAAATCGAGCAGTCAACGAGCTGAGTGAAGACCAGAAAACGGGTAGAAGAGTATAGAGAAAAGACTGCCGAAGGAATTGCCTGCAGGCGAGCTGATCACTTTCTGTATATGTGCGCGGCGGCCTCTTCTCCTTTCCATGTATTCGATCACCCCAATTTTAATCAGGACCTCGAGTATGCATGCCTTCGATGAATGCCTGCGAGCCTCAGTCCTCCATCCCCCTCCGTGGCCAACCCCGTGGGCCTTCTTCGCTTACTACCGAAGCGTTACGATGCATGTAATTTATTTTTATTGCCGCCAATTTTTTTTCGACCCTCGATCGGTCGCCTCTCATTCTCTCTCTTCTTACTTTTTTTACTCAGCTTTTTTAAATCTTTTTCAGCCCTGTCTTGATCCTTCTCCGTTGAATAAATTGGGGGGGAGGGGGGGGGGGGCGCACAACGAGTATCCTCTGACTAATTTCAAGGAGAGGAAGTATGGTGCAAATACATGGGGAGTTCGATTGCCATACAGACAAGGGGAGTTATATGCAGATCGATTCTGGGTAATTTGTCCCTAGGTAGTTGAATCGACGATTCTAGATGATTTTTCGGGAAAGACAGAGAGTCGATATCATGCATCGACTGCATTCTGTGCGTGTTACAAAGAACAATTTTTCAATAAACACTTCTGCAGTCAGTAATATTTAATTTTGACGATGAAAAAAAAAATTTCTGCTGGTCGTAATTGAAAAATCACAAATTTTATGCTCACACTGCTTTCACAATATCTCGAATTTTCTATTAGATTATGAGACTCATACTTCGCGCACGATATCTATGCTGCAAAATACCGACCCGTGTCGAAAAATTTACTTGCTTTGTGGCCTACGATATTAGAACAAATTCAATAAAATTTCATATTTTTCAGCAGCAACAATTAACATTTGAATTTATTAACTGATTGGGAATTCACAATAAAGCACGAATATTCAAAACAGAATGTCGTTACGAAGGGTGATTAGCAGCTTACTCTTTTGCAAGTTTTTTTTTTGCTTGCGAATGGAAACATCTTTATATAAAGCTTCTGAGATATTACAATTTTTTGGTTTTTCGCTTGAAATCGGATACGTTCCCAGTTTCAGGTTCCACAAAATCAAAATATCAACTGAATTTCAGTGACATTAATGTTGTTATTTTTATATTTTTGCAATGAAATTAGTACGGATTTATTCGGAACCCTACTACTTGTAAAATTTGTAGATATGAAGGGCAGAACTCTTGTCAATGACACCACATGTCAATCTTGTTGCTCTTCACTGTGAACTGTAAAACTTGACTCTATATTTCCTGAATAAAAATTCTTCTCCAAATCTATACCTCTCTTTGTAAACAACAAATGAAAGTAATGTTCATAATCAATTGTTTCAACTGTCTGGAATCAACTAATTATTATAAACATTGCTTAAAATTTATACAATTGCATTTCGATTTTAAAAACATCTCGAATCCGCTTCTGCTTATCTCCATTATGTAGGAACGTTCCCTGGCCAAATGAAGTTTAGTTAATTGCTAGACAGCCATGACAAACATTAATTAAATTGTGGTGTTTCATTTGGGAAAAATTTTCATTAATATTCCGGAGCGAAATAACGTTATGGCGGAATTTATCACACCAATGCTGAATAAATCACTCGCGTTGACACATACCGAATAACTCCCACAAAAGAAGTGTATTTTCTGAAATGGAAAAGAGGAGCTCACAAAATAAAAAAAAACAAGGAAGTCATCGGATCAAGTGGGTTGACGATGTGCGGCAGTTTCGCGGTCGCGAAGATTTTTATATTTTTCCCGAGTTGGGTCAAGATTTATTGCAGTTTCAGGGTAGGTATATTATGATATCCAAAAAGAGGGAGGAGGTTCAGAGAGATAGATATAAATAAGTAGAGTACGAATAACGTCGTGCGGTGTGGGTTTTTGAGTTTAAACCGCCGTGGGTTATTGTAGTAAGCCTTCTCTGGGGGCTTGAAGGAATATTACTACCTCTAACACCCCCGATACCTCCCAGAGCTTCCACTTCTCTCTTTCTCTCTCATTTCTTCTGTATTATTTGCCTCTTCCAATTTTCGTGTCTTCTCTGTCACTCTTTTTATCGTTTTCTTCGGTAGAAAAAAGTCTGGGTATGATGTTTCTACCCCTCGCCTTGCTGGGGCGCTCATACATGCGTAGGCGATCTTTTCAAAAGGCGCCCCACTTAAAAGAACAAGGTTTACGTTTATGGCTACTCATTCGGTGAAACGTGAGGCAAACGTTTGAGCAATTCTGAAAGAGTGGAAGGAGCGAAGGGGCGAGGAGTAACTTTCGTGGAGGGTTTCAGGAGTTCTAAATGTGATAAGCACTAACGACTCAGGGGTAATTTACCATAAAAAAATAACGTATGTTTTCGAGTAGGTCAAATTAAATTACATAAAATTTTCTTTAAATAGAGGGAAGAAAAGGTATTTAAACGAGTTTTGAAATATAAGATTGTCAAACAGCCATATTTCGGCAATTAGTAAAAAGAATGTCGATGGACTCCATTTATTTCAGTGAATTTTCCTTGTAAATTTTACATTGAGAATATCCTGGATCCTATCCTACCTACTCCAAATCCCATCCAATATTATTCTGTGACATCACAAGAATGCGAAACGTTATAAAGGATTCCCATTTTTCGTGTAAAAGAATTTGATAAATGCGGCGAAATTTGTTATTTTGTTCTGGAATTCACTGATAGCTTATCAAATGTTTCCTATTTTTCCGTATGTTTCTCGATGAATTTTGTCTATGACAGATAAAAAATAGTGACAGTCTCAAATATTGCACTCTGCTTGATCGAAATCTGGGTGACAAAAGATATGTTTAATACTACTCATGCTTCAGAATTAATTGTATATTTTCCTCAAGCTTCCCCGTTGATAATTGAGTGAATAATTAGTTGATGGTATTACGAAATATTGATATAATATATAAAAGTAAAAATGAGCCTAATGTAATGTTCAATGTATTTTTGGATCATTCTGAGAAGTGGCTTTATGCCAGTATATATTTAATTGATTGACCTAGATCCCAGATAGGAAAGTACGGCCGATCCAGGCCTAATCCAAGCCATTCCCACGACTGGATAAGTCTGGATCAGGCTTGGTAGCCAGGCCTGGACCAATGGTGGGTAATGACTGGAATGTAACGTGGGGCCAAGCCTGGTAGTCAAGGCTGGTCCAAGGGCCGGTATCAAGACGTTTCCAAGTCTCGAGAAATTAATAAAAATAATTAGTAATTAATCCAATCTGTACATCCCGGTATGACAAATATGGAGTCTCTGTGTAGAGTAAGGCACTAAAGTTTCAGTCTTTCAAACAGGCTCTCTCCGCGTTAAAATAGGGGGAAACTGGCAGTTACCAACAGGGGCCAATAAAAACTGCAGTATTTTTAATTTCAAAAAGTTTAAAAAATATTAATTTTCCATGAAATACTGTTCCTCTGAACTTGCCAAAACCACTTCGCTCAAATACCAGCGTTTTCCTACCTAAATAACCTATAAACAGAAATTAAAATTTTGCTATCGAGCGGATTCGAACCTACAACCTACAGAGTCGCAAACCTTTTTTTTTTTATTTTTTTTTCATGGTTTTTATTAGTTAAACAGTTGATATTTACATATTTACATATCTTAAAAACTAGAATTTAAAAATTTTTATGTAAGTTATTTGTGTATATTCAGTGGACCATGGTCCTTTAGTGACTCTCGGGTTTGATTAATATTATGTTTTTGGTTTTATGAACAATTTATGGTTATTTGTATACATTTAATATACAAACTATATTTGCGAGTTTCCAGCTCTTTAGTACTTGAAAAATAAGATTTTTGTTTTTGCTGTAAGTAAAAAAAAAAAACAAGTACATCTGTGTATTTGCAATTGAGGAAGAGAAAAAGAAAAACATATATGAATATATATATATACATACACATCTGTATGACATATTGAAAAAAGACGAAGGATATCATAGTAATAATAATAATATTAACACCATAATTCCTTCACTCCT
>JAPYZN010002248.1:0-20615 GCA_030522865.1 Psyttalia lounsburyi
GGGGGGGGGGGGGGGGGTGGGGGGGGGGGGGGGGGGGGGGGGGGGGGGGGGGGGGGGGGGGGGGGGGGGGGGGGGGGTTGCGAGTGTGAGTGTATGCGCGAAATAATCCGTTCGCCGCGTGCGGCCCTTTTGTCAATGGACAACTGCGGAATTATCGGGAGTATTATCTGCCCACCAACGCTGCATTTTCCGCTGAGGTTTTATTTTATTTTATTATTTTTTTCTTTAGGAGGACTTGACAGCGAAAAATTTGGGGAATTTTTGGGGGCCAAACGATCCGGTCGAAAATATTTTACGCGCCTGGGAGCGAAAAAAGGACGAGGGCAGAGTGCGCGGCTTTCGGTCCTCGTGATTTAAAGTAAATTTTAGAAAGCCCCTGGTGAACATAATTTTTTTTTTTGTCACATGGACTAGCCACAGCCGACGTCAAAATATAGTGCAAATGAATGGAAAAATTTGTAAATTGTTGAGGGGAGAATTGACACTGGCTCAATTATTTTCAAGAACCCTCGAAAACGCTCCGAGGCGAGAGCTGAGAAACATGCGAAATATGTAGCACGTAGCGTGACGTGGCAATAGGTATCTGGGATGTTGGGACCCAGAACCCTTTGACGAGTTTCTACCTGTCTTAGTTTTGGGTAGTGAAAAAAGGTGAGGGAAGAGACGAGGAAAAAAAAAAGACTCACTCAGGCACTCCGAAAGGCCCATTGAACGGTAGATTCGCCAATTCTTCACTGGCCCAAGAAAATCAACCAACTAATTTATCAATACAATTAAAAATAATAATTGCAAAATTATCTTAACCCATTCATGACTCCATTGGATCCAAATTAATTAAACCTTGAACAGTGGAATAAGAAAAATTAATCGCGGTGTGTTGGAAAAAAAAATTACCATTTCGCTCATCTTATCCATATCTCGAGAACCGAAAGAAAAAAAATTGCGTCAGTGGGTGAGCTTAACTCTTATCGTTATCAGAATGGCAGAGCTACTCGGGCAATAGCACCGACAACAGCTACCCGTGTTACCTGTGCTCTACATATTATCATCACAAGTTAAACTAAAATCAACTCAGTGGAATGAGTGTTGCGAGATAAATGAGCTTCACATCTCCCTCAGATACACGAGTTTAATGCACGAAAATTCTATTATCTCGCGAGTAATAAAGACACGAGTATGCATACAAACGAGTTTAATCCGCTGGCGTCAACACTCTTTCTTCAATGTGGAGTGAGTGGAATTTATTTTTCAAGTGGCTGAAACCAGTGGAATGTTCGATTCAATGGGCGGAGGAAAACAAAACCCCCCCCCCCTCCTCGAGAGACTGAGGAAAAATTACTCCGAGTCTCTGACGAAACTGAGGATTCCATTTAGAAGTATCCAGAGGTTTAAGAACACATTTAAATATTTTTTTTTGAATTTGTTGGGGCCTCTCAGGCCCTCGGCAATCCGGCGTATTTAACTGAATTTTCCGCTCACGAATATTTCGTTAGTTTCAGATTCACTTTTCTGGGGGCTATCACCCTCTTTTATTGTGCTCACTTGACCTGTCTGTTCGTGTTATCGGTAATACGAGACATATTATTGACATTAGGATGAATGTGTCGGTAAAAAAAAATTACACAAATATTTTTATTGTCGGCAAAAAAAAAAAAAGACCAACTCAAACTAAAATTGAAAAATTCGGAGTAAAATAATTTTCAGTGTTTTTGTCTCGAAAATTAAATGGAAAAGTTACAAAAAGAAAAACCAATAACTTTGTTTTTCACGATAAAACCCATTCCCTGAAATAAATCACGAATTTGTTGAGTGGTTTGAGAGGCCATCCCATGAAGAGTCAAATGGAAACGTTTTCATTCGAAACGACCATTATCCCCCGAAATGTGGAAGCACTCTGGGTTATTCAAACGGGGCAATACGACGACAGGAAGTGGCGTCGAGACGCCCATGGGGCGCGTCTCCACACTGAATGGGGTATATTTGGAAATAGTTCGGTACAAAACATGGCATTTCCACGGAAATAAGATTTTCCCGATCGTAGCATTTACAACATCCGTTTGTCTCTCTTCATTTCCCCCCGCATTTTTTTTTTTCACTCTCTACTATCTCACCCAATGTTTTTTATCGATATTTATCTTCTGCTTACCTGTTTTGAGAAGACCGCAATGTCCTCGTTGAAACTCTCTGACGAACATACATCACCGCCAGCTACACCCGGTTCTCTCGGTGTGCACGTTGCCAACTCACATTTTTCGAATATTAGGGCGAGTAATGGAAACAGTGGATGGCTGAAAAAAAAAAAGGAAACAACATTTTAATTTCTTCATTTCACTTTCGGTGAAGTAAACATGTCGTAATCGTTGCCTATTTATTAAAAAACAAATATAAAATAAAGAAAATAAAAATGAACAGTTAAAAGTGGAATTCTCGCGATTCACATTCGGTTTTTAATTTTTCTTCGCCTGAGGAAAAAAATTGAATAAAATTCATTTCGCCTGTGCGGATATATTTTAGATATCTTGTCATTTTTCTCGAAAAAAAAAATCAAGCGCAATTAAATTACAACGGGGAATACCCGGGAAGAGACGAAATTCACCGTGAAGTATATCCGAAACGGTGACTGAAAGAAGGGGGATTTCTCTCACGTTTTTTTTCATCTCCCTTGCACCGGGCATTCGTATTTAGTTTTGAACAGGAGTATATAGAAAGGCGTCGCGCACGCGGTCCGACGGAAGCCTCTCGCCAAAAGCCGTGTAGCAGCTGTTTATCGTTCGGGGTACTCTGACCCAACTTATCCTCGCTTCTCTTCTCTTCTTTTCTCCTCGTACCGAGGAAAGAACGTAAAAATTTCGAAAATAAAACTGTGAAAGTGAATTCAAAAAGCGAAACTTGCAAAAGAAAAAAAAAACACCTCCAGATTGTCCCCAGATTTCAGGAATAAAAGCCAAAAGACTTAAAAAATAAATAACTCAACTTTTCGAGGATAAAAAAAATTGGGCATTTATTTTTTGTTTATTTATGGAGTAATGGTGACATTTTGAACGTTGAAAAAAATTGAGGAACACTCCCGATAGACTCCCGAGCAAATTTTGATTCTAAATAAAATATAAATAAAAGCTCGAAGAAAATAAAATTAAAATTGCCGAAAAAAAAAATTATAAAATAATTCTTTTATAATATTATTATCATGGGAATTACAATCCCTTTATATTTAAATAAATTATAATTTGGATATTTTTTGGTTAAGTAGTTAATGAGGATTTTAATGAACTGATGATTTATTCTCCATTTTTGCAAGTTTTTTTTATATTAAACCGAATAATTGAATATTTCGTGGTTTAATCAGTAAATGAAATTTTATATTTTTAGGTAAAAGCGTGAATCTGACGTCGGCAGACCATCGAGTCAGAGGGTGACCCCTAGGCCCCCTCAGGATTGTGGGATAAGATAAGATTAGCCACGATGCAGCCTAGTCACTGCTCTCAGTATTTTCAAACTTCGTAAAACGAATCATAATGCCCAGTGCAACGACCCTCCCTCCCCAACAAAAAAAAATAAAAAAATACAAATGTAAAATCAATAGAAAATATTCGCCCACAAAAAATCCCGTTCACTGAATTTTCGACAATTTCAGTATAAACTAATCACGAGCTTCAAAAATGCCGACCAGAAAATATTTTAACAGCTCAGACTTCGCGAAAAAAAATGATCTTTCTATCGCGAAAAAAAAAATGACAAAATAACGCCAGCTATTGTATGACGAATTCAACAATTAAATAAATAATTCCGAGTGAAGAAACTCCATCTCGCCTCATGTGTGCCAATGGTAGCTGCCCTAGTCCGTGCCAAGGGCATAAAATCATTCGGAACGAATTTCGACAAATTGACGCGAGTCTCTCTCTCTCTCTTTCGACAAAATAAAAATACTCGTAATACGTAACAAAACCCCTCAGCGCAAACGCCGACACGAGAATTAAAGTTAAACAAAATAAAAGGGATTTTTTATAGGAGAATGAAACATCTTCGGTAGCTTGGCATTGGCTTCCTTTTAACATTTTTTTCTCCTGCCCTGGGCCCTACTGTTCAACTTTAACTTCCTTGGCACGAGTTTATACACACGAGGGAATGCGATTCTGGGTGGATTTTAACGGTAAAGATGGGCGGTTCGATCGAAGGGAGTAATTTAATGTGAGATCGTGCGAGATATGGGAGAAATACGAATATTGAAAATACATTTTTTCCAATATTACCCATTTTTTTCTTTCAAAGGATTTGCTACGAATGCCATTCCGCTGGTTTCTATGAAAACAATTCAGTTATTTATTTTTAAGATTTTTAATAGTTAAATTGACGGACATTGTTTGATTTGTTTCTGCAACTCAACAGTCAAACGAATTTTATCGAGGATAAAAATAAAATGTGAAATTGTAAAGCCCGGATAAACGATAAAAGCGTAGGTGCACACGCGCGAGAGGCACTCGGTGACGGATAAACAAGGTGTCAGGATGATGCGACCGCAAAGGTAATGATATGATTGGCCGTTGAACGTTGTTTGGGGAATGATGCGGTTTTGTGGTTTCCGCTATTCTCGCTTTTGTTGGTACCTCCAACATACGAATAAATTGTCATTCCCGTTCTTACTTTCTCTTATCAGAATCGATCTTTATCAACGGACTCATCGAACCCGGAAACCGCGTAATAAAAAAAAAAAATTGTGTCCTTTGTGCAATTTTTTTAATTCCTCAGACAATTTCAATTCTCAATGATTTGAAAAATTGCAGAAAATCAACCAATTGATCGATAATTTTTCTATAAATTTCTGGGCTTTTGGATTTTTGAGCTGAAATATTGGGGAGAAAAGATGGAATTTTTCTCTCGGCAAGACTCAACTCAGAAAACCGGACCCGAGACTGCAGCCGTACCCAAACACTTTAAAAAAAGAACTGGTAAGATAAACGCCCCTAAATAATCCCTAAACTTCCCGGAAACTCTTCGGCAAGATACAAGAGGGCACACGACGAGTGGACAAATTGTAGGTTACCACCGAAAAATAATAAGCTCCCGTTTTTCGGTTGAAAAAAAAATACCCCAATAAATCACGAGGTTCCCATAAGATAGTCGCAAAAATGTGTCTCATCGGCTTAACTGCCTGACTTTTGGAATTTCCCATTGTTTAAAATAAAATAATCCAATTAAAATTGTTAACTAAAACTCCTCATTTCTGGTATTGCAATTGCAACGGGGGGAAAAAAAAAATCGTTTTTTGGTGGGCCTACAGAATTGGATAATGGGTAATGAGATTTAAATGCTATGGAAATCATTTGCGCGAGAGTGAGCCCTTGTGTTAATTGAATGAATATATTTTTTACTCGAACATCCAGCGTTCCCCCCGCCGACACTCGCGATGGAGACATCGGTGGCTTTTCTAATAAGGCATTTCCCCATACATAATGAAAGTGCGTTTAACGTTAATTAAAGGAATTCGAGGGAACAAAAAAAAAGCGAGAGATGTTGGGGCAACGCTGGATATGCGAGAGGCTTGAGTGAAGGGTGAGGGCACTGGGGGTCATCGCGCTGGACGATCTGCATCGGATGTGTCGATCGAGAACAGATAAATTAATTTTTTAATTAAAATTCTTCCGCGCGACGATGCGTAATTGAGAGCTACCGGTGGACGCATGTGAAGAATTTATTTTTTCCTTTCTTCTTTAATTTCTTCTCGCGCTTATTTTATATATATATATTTTTTGCGGGGAGTGCACCTGGCGAAAGAGGGAAAGTTTATGGAGGACGGATTTGGTGATGTTAATTAATATTGATGAGCAATTTATTGAAAGTCTTGAAAATGCAAGAAAAATGAAAAATGACGATACAGTAGAGTAACTTGTGGTTCAAGTTAAGATCTTAAGTTGCAAATGGAAAGTCTCAATTTGGGGCTTTAAATTCTTGAGTTAAGACTTGAATATTTCAATTTAAATTCGATCCAAAGTGAAAATAAAATAATCTCTCATTGAATGTACATCAATTTCTTTGCAATGGTAAATTCAACGACCCAGATTACCATTTTATTTACGATTCTGTCGGCCATTTTACGGCCCATGTTGTAGTGATAAAAATGATGTTAATGAGGTGTTGGAGTGAAATAAAAATTAATGACTGATTTTTCCAATGATTTTCACAAAAACTCAAGTCAATATTTCAAATACTCCTATTGTCACTTACCCATAAATGGCGTCTTTGTCGCGTTTGTGAACGTCAGGTACCGCTGATGCAGCGGCCGCTGCTGCCGCTGCTAGTACATGCTGCGGTGGTGGTTGTGGTGGTGGTGGATACTGTGGATGTGCCGGTCCCATTCCACCCAAGTGTGGACTGTGGTGAAGACCCGGTACACCTCTTGCATTACCGTGGGGATCGTATAATCCACCGGCACCACCACCACCGCCTGCCTCGAGGTAACCCCCGTGCAGCCCGCCATCGTCATACTGTGAAAGAAAAATTATATTAATTGAATAATTTGTCTTAACTATGTCAACTAATTGACTATTTGCCTCATTCAAATGCCACTCAATCGCTCAATTTTTTTTCCATAATTTTATAACGTCCTGTTTTTTTTTACAAAATGAGGAGTGAAATACGAGCGACAATTTTATTTAACTATTCCGATAAATTGTCAAGGAGGCATTAAAAAAATTGCAGGTAAAAAATATTGAAATTAATTTCGTAAATTTTTTATTTTACACTGAGAGAAAAATTTGCTCTGCTGAAAAAATTGTTTTCAGCTCAAGAAAATTGTTTCCCCGAAGAAAATTTCCTGCAGTGAAAGTTTAATTATTTCTACTCGATAATTTACCAGTCGGATAGAATACACATATTTTTTATTAAACACCGAGAACCCAAATATTAAATTGAAGAACGATATATTTGATTGGAAATCAAAGCTACTACCGTCAAGTAAAAGTTTCAGGTGAAAAAAAAAAATCTTTTGGGTGATCTTTACTTTTTTGCGAGCAAAACAAATTAATTTACATCAAACTATAGATTTCCTCAGAAACGCCTACATTATCAGGTGGAAAATATCGATATCATCGATTTTTTGAGCAGAATGAATATATTTTCGGCAGAGAAAATTTTTTTCTCTCAGCGTAATATGAGCAAAATTGTTTTCACATAACGATAAAAATCATAAATACCCCCGGAAATAAAATCTCAAAGGATATATTAATTAACTCTAATGCATCTGATGACAGACATATATTTTTCCCCATTATTCGGTTATACCTCATTATACCTCAATTATTATGTCACTCATCTCGGTTGATGACCGATTTTCATAATTCCGGAAACAAAATACAAAACAATTGGCCACAGTCGTTTGAAAATCATTATTGTAGAGCATTAACTATAACCACGAGAAACGGGTTTTATGTGTATTTGTCCCTTGTGGCTTGTACATTTACATAAAGAGGTTTGACGTATGCGTTATAGATGCGGGAACGTGTTTTACTGATGGCTCGCGTGACGCTAATTATCATTCCGGGATACACTGGGTCGTGACCGCATCTAATATGTGTCCTTTTCAAAAATCTTGCGAGAAATGAGGGGGTGGCAAAAAAAGTAAAATTCTGACAATTTCATTAAAAAAACTCCACTTCGTACTGTCAACAGACATTTTATCCTTATCCCCTCGATATAAAAATGTACAAATTACCCCTCAAATCGCCAGCAGAATAACGACAATTGATTTCTTCTCATTAAAAAAATTTTTTACTAGTAATAAAAAAATGAGAATAAAACTGAGGAAAAAAAATATTCCCCCGATAGGGTGCAAATGCAGTTGCACTTATGAAGATATCAGAGACATTTCCGACGCAGTGGAATATTTCATTGGAAAAAAAAAAACGAGGGGAAAAGAATCACTGAAACTCACTGAGAAAGAGGAAAGAGTGACGTTTATCCATAAACATTGATCACGAAAAACGAATGGCAAGAGATGATGGGGAAGTGGAATATAAGAGAGTAAAAAGAAATATTGCATCCAAAGGATGAAGATGAAAGAGAGAAAGAAGGAGGAGCAGCAATGCAATACCCCCCCCCCCCCCCCCCCCCCCCCCCCCCCCCCCCCCCCGACCCCCCCCGGAACTCCTGGCGCCACGTATTTATCACTGACACTAATTACCCAAGTGTTTATTGCCCGAATAAAACGTAACATGAAGCGTATACATTTTTTTCATCGGTATAAACTGACCACAATCCACTGAAATCTCGAGATAATATTATTAAAGATTTTTTGAAGATGATTTATTTGATCATTCGGAAAAATTTTCAATACGATCCACAATATGCTCACAATTATTCCCAATTATCGCGATAATGAGCGGTGATAGGAGAAAATATAATTACCCATTTTATATGGAGAATTTTGTCATCTATAAAAATTATTTTATGACTTTTTTCACTAGCACCAGTTGTTTCTGATATATTTGGGAATTTTATGAAGAGCTCGTTGTTAGTTTGACACGATTACGATTTTTCGGTCGCTCGAAATGTCAGTTTATCATAATAAATATTGGTTTTCCAGGAAAATGACATAATAGCTCTCTTGGAACTGCTGAAATTTTCAACCAAAAGTTCTATACACATTTTCGTCTGAAAACACTCAGGACCGGGATAATCAAAAATTCAAGAGAAAAAATTGTCGGGTTATATTGTTGGACTCATTCCATTTGAGCGTGAAAAAAAAATTTTTATTATTCACCCCAAGTGAGGTATTGCCATTTTATGATACTTTGTAGCCCCACGTGGTTGTCAAACTTTTCCCAAAAAAAAAAAAATGTACGAAAACTTAAAGTCCTTCCGAAAACTCGTGAACGTCATGTCTGAATTTTCGATGTATTTCGCATGTGTCCGACGTTTTCACCTCACAACTTTCGTCCGATTATTGTCCCCCGGGGCATGCACCTCTTTTATTTTCCCTCGACTTTAGCGTCTCAACCCCACCACCACTCCCATTTCTGTGATCTTTTGCGGGCACGCGAGGACCCAGAAACACGCACACGAGGAATCATTTTCCAACGGTATATCTTCAAAGATGCAAAGTCACTGAAACACTCTGAATAACTCTAAATATTACCCGAGTATTTTGCATACACTGCCACAAGAGTTCAACCTGTTCTATGTAGAGAATTTCATAATCTTCAAAACAAAAAAAAACGCTTGACATTTTCTCGCGGAATCAGTCGTTATCGAGATAATCGCATAATTAATGAAAAGAAAAAATCAGAGATAATTTTCTACATTTACCCACTTCCCTTCAATTTCAACTGATATTTCTCAATTTATTCTCACATTTTTTTTGCAATAAACATTGCAGCATTTATATTTATTGTAAGAGGCAATAAAATTCTGTCAATTGACTTTAAAAAAAAATTGATTAAAAATTCACTGGAGAAGCTGTGAATGTGGGTGAACACATGTTCAAGCATTTCTGTTGATTTATGATGCTGTTGATCGCGGTTATCTGTCCCAACTCCGTCAAATTGTCGTCACCTACAATTTTTCCCTCATTAACAATTTTTTTAATTGTCCACTTAATTCAGAGAAAATCCTCACAATTACACGGGAAAATCAATTTTCCAACACTGAAATAACACCGAAAACGAAACAAACTGATAACAGAGACAAAGTTGTAAGCAACGGGCTTATCAGTCTTGTAACTCTCGATTTCCGATATCACTTAATCCCCGATAGAGCGATCATTGTCGGGACCACAACTCCCCCGAAATACTTTCCCAATCTTGAGGAAGGAAAATATGCGATACAAGTTGATTTTTATCAGCTACGATAACACGTTGATTCACCTGGTGTTGGTAAATTCTAGACTATCTCGATAATGAGTGATGTACGATGAAATGTCATTGAACATTATTTATTTGAAATTTGATTAGCTTCAAAAATGATCTTATGACTTTTTTCACTAGAAGCAGCGGTAAACTCGTTTTTTCAAAATTTCCGAGCAAAAATCCTGGGAGAAATTCCAATTTCACTCCGACACAATAAATTTTTAATTTAACGTCCGAGGAATTAAACATTATCGACTACATATTATCATTTCCACAAGTATCTCGTGCTATTGGCCTTCCCGAAGTCAATATTAAGCTCCAAGTATTTTAACTGAATAAAAAAAAATCAATTTCCCAATTTTCTCAAGCTGTCATACCTCCGATAGGAGTTTCCGTCGCTTCGGAATTATTAAAATTCCCGTCACTCCGCGAAGTTCAATAATCCCATCTTATATTTCGCCCAGGAATAAAACAAAAGAAACCCCCCCCAAAAAAAACGTGAATCAAATGAGAGTTTGTCATTCATTCTCATCAGATAAAATTTTAAACACTCGAATCGAGAATTTAGAGCGGGTACTATATCCATTCACTCCATCGATGAAAATTGATTTTAATGTTCAAGGGAGCAACGAGGAGAGGAGAATTTAACCCAGAAAATGACTACGCGACAGTGGCCGACATTATTTACATGGAAATAAAATAGTAGAATCAACTTTTACTGAGAGCGGAGTGAGTTTTGTAATAAAACCGATCTAAACTTTGACATTGTCCCTTTGCCTTTTGTTTTCCCTCGTGGCCAGTGTACACACGATAGAGAACAAGTACCCATTGACCGATGAAATACTCGTACCGAGTACCATCTCACACCCGTAAATGCCTAAAGCACGTGCGTAATAGCAAGTTTAACTTTATTTGTCCTAAGTAGGCTAATCTCATTCTCCTATGATCGCCCGTATCTCAACAATTAATTGTTCTACGACAAAACATCACAAGATCGTTTTTTTACAGAATTTTGTCACCTTCAAAAATGATCTTATAACATTTTTGCCCAGAGGCAGTCGTCATCGAGATATCTGAACAATTAATAAATCCCTTTTCATGGTTAAATTGTCATTGCGTTGCCGAGTAATTTAGCAGACGTTAAAATGTAAATAAATGCCACAAGGAAGAGATTAACGACAAAATGACATAAGCCGATTTTCGTGGAAAATTCGATAATCTCAACAAAACGTCTGAACGTATTTTTCGTAGAACCTACGGGTAAGGTGAAAATCTCACTGTTTTGGTAGCTGTCACAGAGGAGATATCAAAACACGGGGGAACGGTCTATCCACATTCGCCTCGCTCGCCCGTCGGCTAAATTTCCCGGAATTCCACTTGTAATTCGTCCCATGAATTCATTCTAATGTGGCATTCCATTTCACATCCCATTAAATTGAATTTATCCCGATTTAAACTGTACAAAAGTTGGAATTATTTTCATCTTTCTCAATCAGAGAATTTTTGTAAAAATACTGAATATATTTTTGGCAGTGTGAAATTATTGTTGAAACGGGTTTTTACGTTCCAGAGTTACTCGCGCATTGTTGTAAACCGGTTGTAGTAAACTTATGCAGAACCATGCCGGAATTATCTGTCCGTCGGCGTTGACAAGTACTGAATATTTGCTAAGTGACAAAATTATTCTGAAGTAATCTGAGGCAGTCCGGATGTGATAAAAATACGATAAAATAATAGTCACAAGGATAATCTCCTCGAGACAGTCTTTGTAATGAGAAAATGTTTTTATCCAGGGAGAATTGTGGTATTGTGTCATTGTAAAAACTTGTAATCATCAATAATTCGAAAATCAAATCAAAATACCGCATTATTTTTTTGTTCAATGCCATTATCTCGAGAACGAGTGGTCTTAGAAGAAACTTAATTAAGACATTTTTTGTAGCAAATTTCATAATCTTCAGAAAATATATTACCTCATTTTTTCGTAAAACCACTTTTTACGGAGATAATCGCGTTTACATTACTAAAAAAAATCTGAGATAATTTTCTCTAATTTGATTTTACTTCAATTTAGTGGTATAATCCAAAATAATTTTTTCCCCGTGAACTTCAAGCCTTCCAATATCTCTAGAATTATTTGAGGACTAACAATGAAAATCCCGAGCAATTAATTTCTTTTTCTTTTCTAATTTTCTCAGAATCGAGGCTTTTCAAAAATGAGTGCTCGCACTAAAAAAAATCCTCAGCCTCTCTTCTAAAGAATTTCATAATAAAAAAAAAACATTTTTCCACGACCTCCGAACCCGCTCCCCAGAAAAAAATCCCCCAATTCCCCGAATCCATTTTCCGGAATTACGAATATTTTATTAGAAAAAACAAATGAGCGTCTGTTTTACGCTGCGATCGCTAGCTTCGCCCCACCTTCCCTTTAATTCTCGGAAATCTACTCAATTTTCCCCTTTAGAACTAATACAAATCCGCTTTAATTCCGCTAATATAACCTCAAGTTCCTAGAACTCGTCGACCAAACGTGAGGATGGTGACATCAAAACAAACCATTAAATTTTCCTCTCCCCCCGAAGCCGCCAATTTCCCCGGTGAAATTTTCATTCTGCTCTGACCTTGATACCCGCAACTCATCGACGATGACTCAAACTCACAAAATGGGACTCAAAAGAAAGAAAAATATATGAAAAAAATCACGTACCCTTGGCTGCGCCATGAACGCCCTGGCCGCGCCGGGGAACTCTGCGTGCTGAGCCACCGTAGCGGCTGTATTATCCCCGGAAAAATAAAAAAAAACCCCCAAAGTCTCACTTCACTCCCCACAAGAGTCCTGAAGAATCCTCGGAATCTCGGTTAAATCACTAGAGTCCTCCGGCCTCTCCACCAGCCCCAAAAATCCCCTCAAAACGCCACCAAAAAATGGCCCTCAAAAATCGTTATTCTTTTTCGTCTCCAAATCCTCTCACTTCCCAGAACGGGTGGACTGCGCGCCTTGCCCTCCACCCTCGGGCCCTCGAGGTCCTCTCGAGTCCTTCAGACCCGTCCCATACCCCCGAAAAATCCCGACTGCCTCAGCATAATCGGCGTCAGCACGTCTTACAACTGTCGTAGCTCCCTCCGCCTCTCATCCCGCCCCAAAAAAAAAAAAAAACCACCCTCAACAACTCTCAAATCCGTGATAAAAACCTCTCCACATGAGCCCCTGACTCTCCCGCACTGTCACTTATCCCCTTAATTCATTAATTCATCAACTGATTAATCACTCTTTTAAAAAAAACCAACAACTAATCACCACAACTTAACCAAAATAACAAACAAAATCACAATGTCACTCTCCAGAAGCCGTACATCCTTGGATTTTTGCCGACGGAGGGTGGGGAATATCGAAGATATCAGCAGACGTTTCCTCCCCAGCAATTTAATCTCGTCCTAAAAATCACTAAATTCTGCCCAACAAATCGCCGACTGGTTCGCTCAAATCCTCGACAGGAAAAAATAAGGCAGAGGAAAATCCGCTGGTGCCCGCCAAAATGTGTTTCCCTCCTTTTTCCTTCCAATTCACGAAGCACGATTTACCGATCGTTTTCCCGGTGTCTTCCTCACTCTCACCACAAGCAACTCCGAGCAATACCGCGCGCGTCAGCTCGTAATAATCACTGATCTCCACAATAATCAATCCGCAAGCAGTGGGAAAAATGTTAACCACCCTCACCCCCGATAATATCACGACAAGGTAAACAAAACAATTGGACAATTTGTCGAAATGTTGGGGGATCGGTGGATATCAATGACGAATTAAACCCGATTAATTTTCACTGAACTGTTGTCATTTTGTTTAACAATAAAAGGCCCGGCGGTTAATGACGAAAACGAAATAACCCGTGGTTAAGGTGAACGAGAGCGAGCGCCTTGAACGTTTAGATCCTGCGCCGTCCGCAGTCGTTCGCCAACTGTCAATCACCGCAGTCCAACGGTGAAGAGAGTGGGAGGTATGGCACATCAGACACGCCCATTCGCCACAACCAATGCGCCACACTGTTTACGCCCATTTGGGTGAGCCACTGGTGGCGCCACGTCGCGGACACTCGCCGAGGTAAAATTGTTTCTCCGCCATCGCTAACACCAGTACATACAACTCAACTCGATTTTAACCCCCTCCCCGCTGCCAACAACTGCCGACGGAGTTGCTATTTCACGGGAGTTCACGATCTCCCTCACGCCGAGGGAGATCGCCTGCTCTTGGTCTTTGTTGCGGGAGATGCTCTCCCCACTGCTCGCCTTTTTTCGTCTGTTTTCCGTGGCAGTCGCTGCCTTCTTCTCATCCACGCGGTGAGGTTAGGTTGTCTCGCTTCATCCCACTCCGGCGGACTGCGCGGGGGCCGCCAATAACTGGAGTTTTCGAGCTTTTTGGGGGGAGAGGAGCACGAAAAGGATTTTTTTTTCACCCGGGCGCTAGGTTAGCCCACGATTTTTGAGGTTATGGAGGTGAGACTTTTGGGGAAAATATCCGGAAAAATTTTATTGAGAAGTAGAGACGATTGGGGGAATTTTTCAATACAGAATAATGACTGCATTAGAAATTATTGTTTGGTAAAAAAATTTGGGGGAAAATTGTTTAACCTCTCATCCGCAGAAAGTCCAGGATAAAAAATCGATTTTAACTCCAATCTAAATACTATTGGGGGTTTTATTTCACGGGTGTTGGAGCTCTCACTCCGGACCGAGGAACTCGCCTGGTCTCGGTCTTTGTTGCCGGAGATGCTCTCCCCACTGCCCGGATTTTTTCGTCTGTTTTCAACCGGGTTCGACGTCTTTTTTCGAGGCGCGGGGTGAGGTTAGGTCGACTTGCCTCGTCCCACTCCGACGGATTGCGCGGGAGCCGCCAATAACTGGGGGTTTTGGGAAGGAGAGGACGAAAAGGGATTTTTTGAGAGCGCTTGTTGGCCGAGAGTGAAAATTTTCGTTTTATATTAAAAATGCTTTCAAAAAAATTCCCTAAATCCTCAAACTCTTCAACTGATTTCCGGGGAGAATTTTCGAGTTCTTATAAATTTTTCCGGAATTTTTGGGAGCTATTTTTTCGCAGAAAACGGAGCCAGGGAATTCTTGTGCTCTTGAGGAATAGTTTCAATTTCTTTTCCTTAAATTTCAACTCCTCAATTTTCGGGGGTTTTCTGGGTAATTAATTTTACTTCTTGGGGGTCTGGGAACCTCTTCCCGGGAAATTTGCGAGGCGATTTTGGGGGTAAGGTCCGGATTTTTGGAGGGATTTGGAAATCCGGGCGATGGGTTAGCGACGGCAGAAGCCGGGGGAACCCCGCGGTCCTAGTGGAAACAATATTTCCCGATTCTAATCATTTCTCCCTCCAACGCATTAAAAAAAATTAGCCTCCCCTTGAATTCCAATTGAAACCAAATTCTTCTCTCCCCTTTCCGTCAAGAATTCCCGGCAGAAAATTCCACCAAAACCGATCAACTAAGGAATTCCTGCCAACATCTTGGCCTACTGCTAATAATAATAAAACTAATTCCCAAGAGATAATAAATTTTTAACTCCGGGTAGGAAAACAAAATTAACATCAATAATTGCATCCAAAAATTGTTATCATTTGTACTCACCGATCTCGCCGATAATGTCGTCGAGTAAAAATCCCCTGATTTCCTTAATTTCTGCCCTCCGATGTCAAATTTCCATCCTCGCCCATTCCACTCCAGTTCGCAAACCTATTGACATTGAAATGACAAGTGTATTGTCATCGGGACGAGTGAATTTTCCACTCGCACATGTGCCAACAAAACAGCTGACTGCATTTGGTGAATTTAGGTCGACCAGTTTAGGGAAACTTCGAATGGTATTCGATTGTTTCGGGTGAGTAATAGGCGCAGGGGGAGTCAACGGGGTTTTGACGCGACTACCTAGGGTTTGGTGATGTTGAGGGGGGGGGGGGGGGGCAGACAGTTTATGTTCCAGGGGGGTAGGGAAATCTGATTTTATGGCGAGACTGACCTGAATTTAGCATTTTTGGAAGTACTTGGAATTGAACAATGGAAAAATCAGTGGGTGGAGTTGACTTTTTCATTAGAAATATTATCAATAATGGTATTACCCTTGGGTTTGAGCCGGCTAATTCGTAGGTGTCCACAGTCACTGTTGTCCTCCACTTAGCACTCCGCACGAGGCCCCCTTGACTCGTCGATCTGTCTCGCTCGGTCGATTGGTCTCTCTCGCTTGCGCTTTACCTGAGGTATATTGTAACGTCAGGGTGAACCGCCCGGACACTTTGTGGACCCTGTTATTTCGATATAAATCACAGCACGGGCTCTCTCTCTCTCTCTCCCTCTCTGGTGCTGTCTCTCTCTCTTCTGTGTACCTACAGTGTGACGTGAGGGGTTTTAAAGTCGACTGGTTAAATATATACATCGGAAGCAGGAAAAAATTGCCTCCTTTTTCTCTCATTCGCTTCGACTTTGGGTCGCTTTAAAAAGTCGATTAATGCCGTATATCATTCAATTATGGGGTGATTTATGTCGGTTATAATTATTTCTTCTTTCTCTTTAGGGAGGAGATCGCGGTGATTGTGGGGAGGATTGGAGTTACTCCGGCTGTCTTATTTTCACGATATGCCGATGCTGAGTAATTAGATGGACAATGGCGGAGAGGTGAGTATGCTGGCCATGCAATTGCAATTGTTTCAATTATTCTAGTCCTGTTAGAGACAATAATTTTGGCTAGGGGCCTCGCAATTTAAAAAACAATTTGTGCAAAAATAATTTGTTCGACTAAAATGGGGAGAAAAAAAAAATCAGAGAACTTGGGGAATTAAAATCCAAAGAGTCAGCCAAAGTTGACTAATCTCGTCACGTATAACCTCCCTATAGTGATAAAACGATAGTTTATACCTGTAATTCAATGCGCATAATCGGCTTCAGGTTATCCTGAGATACTGACGAATCACGATAATAAGGAGTACAATGGGGTACGTACGAGGCATCCAGCTGGGGTGTACACATCCTTGTAGGTTAGGTTGGGCGAAAGTACATTTGCCCTGGGCCCTCTACTCCTTCACTCGTATTATGTACCCAACGGCTCTTGCCCATGTACACCCCCCTCCGACCGTATTATTATATTACGACCAAATCGTGTGTGCATGTCCCGTTAGTGCTTCACTGGTATATGCGTGTACATAATCGCGTGCCCAACGCTCGCAAAATCTCTGTACTGGGACAAATGCGCCACACGAGGTCTCTCTCTCTCTCCCTCTCTCTTGATGCATCCAGTCATTTAATTGTAACAAGAAATTCCGCGATATCATCAGTCAGATATGCCTGATATCTCGAGAGGAAAACCAATATCGAGCCTCAAATCCTGTGAAAGATAATATTTTTTTTTAGTTTACGAATAACTGGAGTTGGAGAATGATTTTTGGTTATTAAGGGGAGATTGTGGCGATTTTTTGGGTGGAATTATCGGCTTTTTTCAACAATTTTGTCAGCCATTTTTCTGGAACGTTTAAACATTTTTTTATTGCAACGGAAATTTTAAGTTTCAGAGGACATTCTGGGAAGTTCTGTCAGTTGCAGTGAATATTCGGTAAAATGTGAAAATTCAAGAATACCCTCGACCGAATTTTCAGGATTTCTTTTAATTTTCAGGCGTCAGTGACTCTGAAATTTTCTCCTCTCATTGATTTATTGAAATCTTGAATTTTCAGTGACAAAGTTCCTGGGAAATCCAGTGAAAATTAAATGAGATAAAAATTTTCGATAAGTGTACTGGGGAAATTCAGAGGAATTTTTTTAACAGTGTTCCACGTCGAAGAGATCCGCCGAGAGGTTATTGTGCCGTGTCCTCTTTTTTTTTTTTTTTCAGCTGTATGTCCCGTGATCGATCACCGAATGGTGAATGCGACAACCCCCGAGAGCACACATCCTCGCCCCATTAAGCCACCCTTACCAACGACATGCGCGTACCTATCGTAAAACGCCTAGACACAGGGACTAAACAGCTGAGCCCTATCCTCGGGTCGTGGTGGAGGAGAGGGCGAGAGTCCAAAACCCGGGGGTAAAATGATCATCACCTGATGATCGCACATTGGGTGGAAAAAAAAATTGATTTAACCTAATTCAATGGCCGGTACAAATATTAAGTTTATCGTCATTAGTCGAGAGGGAGAACGAATTCCCCAAGAAATAATTTTGTCTTACCCAAGTCACACAAAAATTACTCTCCAAGTGCCAAGTCGACGGGAGAAAAAAATCCTCGACGCGACTGAATGACATTTGTTGAGCCCCGGCCTTTGTCAGAATCGCTCCGATGAAAGGATGATGACCCAAGGGTTTTGGAACGCAGCGAGAGAGGAATGAAACATGAATAAACATGGAGATCATCTGGTTATTCAATGCCTCAATTTTACCCCGGTGTTCATTTTTTGTAATTACAGATCGAGAATAAACTAATTAAGGTGACACGTCTTGACGAGTCATTCCGGAAATCGTGGGCGCCATTTGGACTGAAATAACACTGTCTATATTACAACCGGGAATATAAACTCCCGGTGATGTTGAAGAGGGGCCGCGAGGTGGCGCCACCCGACAGACACCCGAGCAATTCGCGGAGAGCTTGCGTTTTTGAATTTTTAATTTCTTTCGTTTTCAATTTCTCCCGTCTTTCCCATTAACTTTGACTATTTATCCAATTGTAAACGCCTTCAAAACATTCTGAAGGGAAAATAACAATAACTCTTTGAATTATTGTCGTTATTCTTCAGTAGAAGAAAAAATATTTCAGTGGGTTCATCGCGAGAAACTTTTTTTAATAAAAAATCTCAGGTTAACCCGGCCGAGGGGGATTTTCAAGAAAAATCCTTTCACAATAATTATTTTCTCCCGAGACTCTAATTTTTTATTCATCGAAGCTCAGAAGAACTCCGAATATCATTTCCCAGGGGCCGCACCATGTAATTACTCATGAAATCGAGTCAACAATAATAATGATTGAAATTAATAACAGGGAATGCATACAAGCGTTAGATGATAGGCGTAAGATAGAAAACCGGCCCGAGTGTGTTGGAGATATTCAAGAAAATTCCAGTGACTGAATTCCTGGGGATGAGTGACAGGGCCGTTTCTCAGCATATGTGAGGTTGATGCCGCCCCGGGGGTGGGGTTCCCTCGTGAGAGAGGGTATCGCCTTCATCTTTTCTCCTGGAAGTTTAAAACTACTCATTCCTTTTTTCAAACCTTTCTCGCCCAGTCACTCTTACTCTCCCGGGCCCGCTCGACTCTCTCGGGGAGATAGAGATATTAGGGAATGGTTTTTTCATGCTTCATATCATCTGGTGGGTCAATAGTGAATAAAAAAAAATTGCCGGAAATTTTTATCGCATTTAATTTCCACTGGAATTTCAAAATTTCGTCGGGCAATCCATGAGAACTGGAAATTTCCGAGTCACTGACGCCTCAAAATTAATATTATTAATATTATTACTAGTCTCGAATTTTCAGGACAATAACACTTGATATAATTGCAGAGAAGAGAATTCAGGAAAATTCATATTTTAGTGAATATTCATTCTCCTTCAGGAATTTAAATAAATCGAAGAATTTTCGAAATTCAAATTCGCTGGCCAGAAAATTATTGGCAAAAAGCGAATGAAATTTAATTTTTTTTACCAACGTATCCGAATTATTCGTTAATTTTTCCAATTACCAAATTATTAATGTCCACATAAAATCAACAATTTCATTGTAAAAAAAATTACAATTTCCGAAAGATCAATTCACTCCATTCAGCATAACCCGATTGAATGGATAATTAACGGCGGGACGGCAAAAAAAGAGAAATAATTTAAATAATTTGAAGAATAAAAACCACCCACACACATCATTTTATTTATCCCAATTTTTCTTCATCTCTTTCGCGTTTATTTTATACCTGAAAGTTCTCAGTGTGCCGTCGCCGTATTCCTCTCTGATGCCTCTCGTACCTCTCTCGGGGCGTCGGATAACGACGTCGGTTATACCCCGTAATGGGACGTCCAAACGAATTCTTTTTCCCTCTCTCATTCTTTCCTCCTTTCTTCTCTTATTTTTTTTCTCCACTCTCTCTGTGTGTGTGTCTATTTTTTTTTATTTCATTTTTTATTCTCAGAGAAGTTTTTTGAATGGTGGACCCGCCTGGGAGCATTTGCATCACTAATGAGGGACAACGACGCGCTCAGTTATGGCGTATTATTGAAGAGAAGACGCTCCACCATTTTCAAAACTCATCAGAAGATAAATAGTCACAATTCTCCAATCGAATTATTACCGTTAGGCCTTCATTTTTTCACTCCACCTCATTAACACTCGAATAATATTTTTAATAATTCCTCCGGTATTATCATTCCTCCCAGCGTCAGAAATTTTACCTACTCCCCATTTACGATTCCATTGCGCCTACGAATAACCGATTAATTGAGCCGAATAAATTACAATAATTCGTCCCTCGCGTTACTTCAAATATCTAATGACTTTTATTTTCGTCAAAACACGTTGAACAATCCATTAATTAACGCAAATAAATCAGCTGTATTTATCATCAAGATCGACATTGGATGAGAATTTTCTCGATTAAAAATTCATTAATTCCTAAAAAAATATTTCCATAATTTCTTAATTACTTTTTTTGCCTCAAGACACGAGGTGATCTTGAGTCAATACGATTATCATTATAGATTCACGTTGATTCGTGTTTTCAAGGGGGGAGGAAGAGGTGGAGTAGGGGGGGGG
>JAPYZN010002249.1:0-20212 GCA_030522865.1 Psyttalia lounsburyi
TGTTCGGCAATACACACTTGATGATGCTCTCAGACGCCCTCTCACGGGAGAAAAAAAATAAGTTTTTATGTCGACATAAAACGCGCAAAATCCCACCCCAGCAGCCATCAACTCTGTGTGACAATGAGGTTAGGTTCAGAGGTTCACAACGTCAACATCTGTTCTATATATATATATATATATCCACTGATACCTGACTGAGACAAAACACGAACGTTGAGTAAGTGACAGTTTTTTTAGCGTAGTTTGATCAGTTTTTTGACTTGAAAAATACACAGGTTGATTAATCATTCAGCTTTACAATGGATCTATCGAAAATGCCCAACGACAAGAAATTATATCTCTGCAAATGGTACTTCAGAGGTGAGAACCGAGTAACAATAGGTTAATGTTGGAAAATTTATAAAACAGTTTAAGAATTGGTTATTGTTGGCATTTCAGGTGGATTTGCTCTGTTACCTTTTTTATGGGCTGTCAACACAGTCTGGTTCTTCAAGGAGGCCTTCCTAGTCCCCCATTATGACGAGCAACGGACAATACGAAAATGTGAATACTTGCTTATTCATCTTATCTTATTACAGAAATTGTGCAATTCTCTTCTCAGGCAGGAAAAGGAATTTTCTTACGTGTGGGATTGATTAAATTGATGCTAACGCAAATTCACATTTTCCAACTTATGGGATTTTTTTTTCTGCTGTGATTGTACAAAAATTTCTCTTTTTATGTCTGTCCCAGCCATTTACCTCTCCCACAATCAAGTCTTATCTGAATAAAAGTGTGAAGATTCATTTCAGTGTAACAGAGTAACAGCTTGGAAAATTCCATGCTATTTAATAGAATTTTACACATTTTCCTTATTTTTTTTTTCAGACGTCGTGTTATCAGGCATTGGGACATTATTCTGGACAGCAATTCTTTTAGCATGGATAATAACATTCCAAACGCAACGAGCCACCTGGGGCGAGTTTGGCGACAGCATCAGCTATATAATACCCGAGGGAATTCCATAGCAACAATCAATCAATCCCCGAATTCGTATAAAAAATATTTATTGCACAATACATTCATTCATTGGTCTTAAATAATGTCCTATCACTTTGTATCGTCAGGTTAATATGTAAAAGAGAGTAAAACAACAAGTTAATTAATGAATTGAATTAAGAATGTGAATTTCAATGATATCTAAACGGCCAGTCGCCTTTGTCTAAATACACGTAGATCTCTGCTAGTGAGTCTGGTCAAGAATAATAGGGATAATACATCGGCAGCCATTAGCATGTAGAATACATTGTGCCAGCCCATCCAGCGTGAGACAAGTCCAGCCAGCAGTGGACCAACTGCAGCACCAATACTTCCAGTGCCATCGATAATGGCGGCCACTGTTGCCAGGGCTTTTGAATCGTCACCCAGACTTGGATGGGTCCCCAGCTCCGCCGATACAGCTGTTGTTATCAAGGCATAGGGACCATTCACGAGGGCTCCAGTCAACAGTAGTAATACGACATTCGTTTGGAGATTTACCGTTCCGATGTAATCATAAATGAAAAGCTAAGGGAATAATAATAATAATTAATAGATAAATAGTTGATATTAGAGTGGGATGAAAACTGCGATCGATCGATTTATTTATTTATTCAATGCGTACCATCGGTATAGCGAGAATCAACATTCCTGAACACGTGACCGCACTCATTCCTGTATAGTCTGACAGAATTCCTGCTATTATGGCTCCAGCTATTCCTCCCACGTCAAATAAAGTTGATAGATCAGCGCTCAATGTTGCGTTATAAGTTGCTGGAGAGAAAATCATTGCGGGTAATGTCAGTGAGGAGCAAATTGTCTCAGGGCCTATCTGGCCTCTTGCAAGAAAATCTCTAATTCAAATTTCCAATACTTGTCACGTTTTGAGATTGACTTAGAGATTGAACGTTTTTTTTCCTTTTTCCATTGTCAGGTAATTAAATCTACTAACTTGAAGAGCTAATGTAGAGTGGCAGCCAGTACAAGAATGTGTAGCTCACTAATTTTGAGAAAAATAATGAACACGAGTACTCCACTACCCCAGGAATTTTCATTGCCCCAACAAATCCAATTGCTCGCTCATTTCCAGAATTGTGACTACGTCTGTTCCCTGGCAGCATAGGGCTCGTTTCAGATTGTATATTAGGAGTTTCCTTTGTTAAAAATTAAGACAATTTTAGGAGTAGAATAGGCAGATATAGTATCTACACGGAGAAAAAATCATACAAAAAATCAGCGAGTCTTCGCTCTACTAATTTGGTAAAAATGATAAATGTCAGCCAATCAGAGTACAACAGTTTTATTATGTTATGAATTGCATTGTTATTTTCTGTTGGAATAGTGCGCTCCGACCAGTTGGTCATGTTCCCTCGGGCTGTATTTTTTTTATTCCGCGAAGATGAAGACAGATTACTTGGCTAATGTTGAATTTCTAGTGATATTAGTAATAGCAGTTTAAGGTCAACCGAACAAGCCGGGCAATTCTAATTGGCAAGTTATTAATGATTTATCGTTGAAAAATATTCAATTTTTGACAATTACTCTTCTTATAATTTTCGCGTCGATTTTCTTCTCCGTGTAATTGTTCAGTATTGATATTTAAAGCGCTTAAGACCATCTCAAGATCATATCATATCATTGAATGATGTTAATTACATGCACTTACAAGGTGGTTAACATGCTGATGCCAGCTACAGCGATGCGTGATCTGCTAAAGTTAATAAAAATACAACAAACTAGCTAGATTATTGGGAAATTAACCTACAAAATAAAATAAAAAATATATGTGAATCCCATGAATTGGCAGGTATTGAAGATGTGCAGAAATTCCATGACACTTAATATGAACGTCACATGATAAATTGATTTGTGACTATTTTTGTTGCTACAATATTTCATTTCATCATGTGATTATTTTGTGACGCTATATATTCTTCGATTTTTCAAAGTCAACTAAATAAATTCAATTTTTTAGTAAATTCCTTATTTTCATTTTCCATTTTATATCTTCCAGATAATTATTCACAGTTGTTGATCTAATAAATTTGTCATGTGACGTAGCAAAAATGGTGATCATTTTCATATCCCTAGCAGGAATATTAGAATAAAAAAGTAGGACATTGAAAATTATTAGCATAATTAATGAAACACGAATGAAATAGGCGACGCTTATTTTGTATGTTTCTATGGAACTCAACAGAATGGACTACATCATCATATTCATCAATAATAGCAGCTCCAGTTTGTCAAATCCTAGAATATAGTGCGATAAAAATGAAAAAAACAAAAAAGATCTAGTTACTCGAGTGAATCTTCCACAACCTATGGAGAAATATTTTTCTTACGAATATCCGATTATATTTTTCATCACGACACGCGTGGAATAGCTCAGGGCAGACGGCGTGATGGAAAACTCAGACTCAAATAAAATAAAAATCAGAGTAGTCATTTTGTGGAATATCATATTGTCAAAATGTATGAATCCTCTTTGAATTTTGTCAATAATTGTCTGATATAAAAACTTGAATGCTATGAGGTTCCCGCTGATATTGCCTTTATTATACTCACGTCTTCGGCTTGTACGCGCTGAATATCATTGTCTTCACTTGATGTACCTTCGTCTGAGCTGGTTGCGTTCAATTTTTTGTACTTGGGCTGATTTGGTATTAGACAATCCACATCCTGTGGATGTGGTATCAGGAATAGAAATATTATGAAGCCAGCTATAGCTATTATTACGCCAGGAATGATAAAACTCAGTCCCCAATTTGTTTCGACATATTCAGCTGCTATCAAACTTCCCAGAATATTTCCCAACGATGTGTGGGAATTCCAAATGCCAAAAATCAGTCCTCTCTTACCCTTTTCGAACCAATTGCCAATGACAGTCACCACTCCGGGCCATCCGGTAGTTTGGAATACTCCCCCTACTGCCTGAACAATCATTATTTATTTTATAATTGAATCAATGATGAATTGAATTTTTTTTAAATTACCTGGATCAGAATGAAGTAGCCAAGACTGTGGATGTTATAGGGTTTGGCGATTCCCAAAAAATAGCTACATATCCCTGACAGTAACATTCCCAGAGACAAGAAATATCGCAGATTCACTCGTTCAGCTACAAATCCACTGGGGGGCAAAAATCAATACAACATTTGATTAGTTTAACTCTGCTTATGGCAGTTGTCTCAAGAGTGGAGCTTACATGAAATCGTCACCTGAGGAACATAGCTGCAGCGTAGGCGAATAAAAAAGCTGAATCAAGGGTGCCCAGCAAAGCGGGAGCGTCGGGGGTGTCTACAAACAAATTAATTTATTAATCATTCTTCAATTCTAGTGGACATTAATTGAATTTTTGCTAGACTTGAATACCTTGAGGAGCGATTAAAAAAAAAAAAATCATGTCAGTGATGACAAAGCAATGATGTATTCTGAAGTTGTTACAATATTGTTGGTAATAGTGAATTGAATACCACTTGAGAAAACATGGCAGTTGTCCCTAATCTGGGGAAAAACATGTTTTTCAATTTTTTTTTATTGGAATCGAGTGGAGTGCATTCGGGTCGCCCTAGAAATTTCCCATTCATTTATTTCACCCAGGCAATTAATATTTGTTCAGGTCTTCATCGTAGGAATCTTTATCTGAAGAATCGTTCGATCGATATTGACGAAAATTTATCAATTGCGTTATCGAGATATTTTTTGGGTGAACAGCGGAAATTCTTATCGTTAAATTTGCAGGAAATTTGAGTATTTATTTTCAAGTTGGAAAATTTTCAAGTCAAATCAATTAAAATTAAAATGAATATAATTCAATTTGTTGGGTGAGGTTTGTTCCCTTGGAAAAGTGAGTCCACGTGGAAGTTTTCTGAAATCGACTTTGTATGACGATA
The DNA here is from genome assembly GCA_030522865.1 of Psyttalia lounsburyi. Lineage (NCBI taxonomy): Eukaryota > Metazoa > Arthropoda > Insecta > Hymenoptera > Braconidae > Psyttalia > Psyttalia lounsburyi. Next base: position 4,917 of record JAPYZN010002249.1, read on the forward strand.
GGAACTCTTAATCGAATAAATTCCATAATGAGTAAAAGCATTATAATGTTTGGTATTTGTTCTCTCCCCTCTCCACCAGTCGCACTCTTCTTTTATCTTTATTTCGAGTCTGTAGGCGCTTTTATTCTTATTTTTATATCTATATCTTCGTTATTCATTTCGTCCCAAAGTCTTTCAATACAATTATCATTGAATAGGCCCATATTTTATAGTATTTAGCATCAATTTTTCAGGGAAACCAGTCGCAAATGGTATTTTAAACAAATCTATGATTGATTAATTAATATTTAAAAAAAAATGAAAATAATACAGAAACATATGAACAATACCTCAAATTATTATTAACCCCAGTCGACTGTTTTTGCTATTTTAAGATGATTAAGATGAAAAAAGAATAAAATAAAATGAAATCAATTAAGTGCAATACATTTTGCCCTCGATGATGATGTTTGATCAGTGGATCTCTTGATCCCAGTTAAAAAAAAAATACTTATAAAATTCCTTTTCTCTCAGAGCATATTGATTATTATTAATAAAAAGAACGAATGCCTTACCAAATGGTGCCCAATCACACCAAGTATCCTTATTATTGTTGTCAATAATAATATCGGGCGGAGGTGACAGCGAACTGCAATTCCGATTCAGCACATTTTTCACAACAGAAATGGGCTTTCTCGACATGTGGTAGCAGGTATACGCCATGTATGTGAGTGCCAGAACGCCTCCACGATGCCACGCCAATTTATTAATTCTCCGATGTCGACAGCATTTTTCGTTAAGCCAGTAGATTATTTTCATTCCCCATGGAATATCTCCCGATGGTTGAACCATGTTAATTACCTTATTCGTCCCAAAAATTTGTACTCAGTTGCCAGGATTTATGTATGGCTGTCAGTATTTAGCAACACTTGCCAGCAATTCCATAACTACTCCAGGTATTTATATATATTAAATCCAAAGAAACCAAGCAGCAACACAGTACGTCATATCTGCAACGATTGGATACTTGGGTATATAGCTGAATCAGACAATTTGATGAAACAATGGAGGGGCTCATATTACAGAGCAAACTTACGTGGATAAGAAATCATTTATTAAAATAGAAGGGCCTTGGTCGACATTTGCATAAGAATTTTATGGAATAAGCCGATCGAAAAGCAATAGGAATTAAAAACGAGATTAAAATTCTATATGAGTGGATTCAGGAACATCCTAACAGCACGCGTCGCGGACATATGTCAACTGTGATTATATTTGATGTTATATTTTTCCAACTGTTCCAACTTTGGTCAATAAAAAATCACACGAGAGGGGGAACGAGGAGGTCATAATGTGCGACTGCGAGAAAAGCCCAACCAGCGATTTATATCCTAGGTGATAGATGGCACTGCAATTATTTTCTCATGCAGTGTTACCGAAAGCGCCATTGCAATGTAATGTCACATAATGTACACGTTATGTGACCAGCGCTGGCATGTGGCTGTCAGTTTAACATCTTGATTCGCTCATCTATCTGAATCAGAAACTGGCATTGCATTGACCAGCATTGCCTGGCTGGAACAAAAGGATACAATAAAAGAAGGAAAAAGTGAGAAGGTAGAGGTGGAGAAGAAAAAAAAGCACAATTTGTAATTCTTTTGGCAAAATGGCTGAACACAGAGAGCGCGACTCTTATTATTCACAGACTGATCCACGATCTAAAAATGATGATCCACCGAATTCACGTTTGTTTGTCATATGCCATAAGAGTCTGGAAGAGGATGATCTCAGGAAAGCATTTGAGAAGTTTGGAAAAATAGAGGATATATGGGTGGTCAAAGATCGCAACTCGGGAGAAAATAAAGGTAAGTCGCTGGGAGGTTTTTTTTTTCTTTTTTATCATCAGTCTTCACCAAGTTATTTACGTATCTTTAACAGACATTCGGGCTAATCGAAACATGACCACTCATTATGCATTTTTATTGACAGGAGTTACATACATCAAATTTTCCAAGACCTCTGAGGCGGCTTTTGCACTTGAAGAAATGAATGGAAAGATGTTAGGATCTGTGGGACGTCCGATCAAAGTCATGATTGCATCGAAGTAAAAAAATATTATTTATTCGTAATATCATTTTAATTTCGGTGATGATTGAGGTGGCTGACAAAAATAGTTTGGCTCGTTTACTCCTCAGGCAATTTAAGTGAATTTGGTATTGAGAGAGTTCTAAGGCAATTCTCAGGCAATATTTTATAAAACTGGATTAAGCGGATTAGAGTTGAAAGATTTTTAATAGTTACACGCTTTTTTCCATCTCTTTGCTCCTTTGTTCACCATATCAGCCAAATGTAAGACGAAATTTTTCTTTCTCCATCAGCCGGGATCAGGGATCAGTTCGAGAAACGAATGAGGAGGAGCGATGGGTGCGCCTATTTTGCGTCTTACCAAAATCAATGAACGACCACGAGTTGCAGAATGAATTCGCAAAATTCGGTGCAATCGAGTACGTAACAGTGGTAAAAGATCGCAACACAAATGAGTCCAAGGGCTTTGGTTACGTGAAATTCAAGAAAGTATCGAGTGCAGCAAGAGCGTTCGAGGAGTGCGACAGAAAGTATAAGGCTGTCTTTGCTGAGCCAAAGAAGCCAAAGCCAGATCACACTGATATTAAATACAACAATGGCATGTCAATGCCATACGAGAATATATCCAACAGTTACGGTTCCTCGAATTTAGGTAAAAGTGCTATTGGTCTTGAAATAGCAACAAATTACCAAAATCCAGATGGCTACACACGACTCCAAGTTATAGCACATCCAGCACTGAATCAAGATCAGCTATGGAAGTTATTTGACATAGTACCTGGTCTGGATTATTGTCATTTGAAAACAGACGTCAGATATAGAATGCCGCGTGGCCAAGCAACAGTTGTTTACTCTCATCCGAGCGCTGCAGCATATGCCAGAGAGAAATTTCATGGATTTGAATATCCACCTGGTCATCGTATGATCGTTAAGCCCGATATGGTGGGTTTGACGCAGCAAAAAAATACTGTTAAACCGGGTGGATCAAGTTTAACCGGTATAAATACGAGATCGGATCTAGCGCACCTAGCGGAAACAATTGCACAAGCTACATCGTTGATACAGGCCGCTGGCCTAACGGCACCGAGTTAGTTTTTTTTTACTATTATTCTCACTGGGTAGAATGAAAGTTATTATAGCAATTTTTTTTTTTCCTCTGACGAGAGAAAGACAAATAAAGAGAGAAAGATACCACGAGAAAGGTAACAACATGCACTTGAAAGACAAGTGTAAAAAAATATTTCATCCAAGTCTTTTATCATATCCAATATAATCAGGTGAATTGGTACTGGTTTATTGGTTTTGTTATTTTTGCTATTTTGCGGATACCATTCGAAATGTTTGGATACTTTTGGAAAATCTTCATTAATAATACTCCTTGAGGATTAAATTCCTGGAGAAGTGAAAGGAATTCAAATGCTTGATTTTATTAACTTGAATTATTTCAGTAATACTCCCACTATGTGAATTTTTCAATGACTAACTTGTTAATGATTACTTACCAAAAGTAGAAGGCGAACTGGCGATGCACAAAATCATTCCAATAAAATTCTGATTGACATTCTTGAGATATCTAGTTAGTAAAAATTGTGGATATCTTCAGGTTTGGAGCACACGATCTCTTTGAAATTACCACCAGTGCAGCCGATGGCTAGTATAGACGCCGAAGTTGAGAAAAGATGTTTCATTGTGTGTGGACCCCCTGTGCCTCCGATTTACGCTATGAAAGATGCTTTCTGTAGATTTGGAAATCTCATCGATGTTTATATGCTTCCCGGAAAGAATTGTGGGTATGCAAAGTATGCCAGCATCGAGAGTGCAAATAAAGCTATTGAGGTGATTATTTCAATAAATAGTTAATTGCCAGTCACCACATGATTCGATAATCACCATATCCTCGTGAAAATTATTCACTTGCAGATACTGCATGGCCAAGAAATTTGTGGCTCTCGGTTGAAAGTACTGGAGGCTGAAGAGCGCAACGACGATCGCCGTAAACGTCTGCGAATGGATGAAGAGGAGCACTGAAGAGTCAATTGCTTTGTATCTGTTTTGTGCGTCACGTAAGTAAATGAAAAATACAATGTGAAACTAATACCGAACGGTGACTAAGTTTTATTGACGAATTAAGAAAAATGAAAATTGTAGTGAGGAGAGAGAGACCGAGAGAGAGAGAGAGAGAAAAATTTACATAATTTTTTTTTGTATTTATCTTCACAGACTGACTGGTTAAACACAAGCTGGACGCACGCAACGATGAGACTATAAAAATATCCATAATAACAATAATTTATAAGACTCACTTGACCTCCGTCGAGCCAGCAACAGAGGAATATTATCTACAACAAATATTCACTATTTTAAAATACCGTTCTCATATCATTTTTTTTTTTATTCCTTTACAAATTTCAACATGAGATAACTCCAACACTACATCACTGTTTTTTCCATTTTTTCATAATTGCAACACTCACATCTATTGTATTTCTATTTGTTCTGCAAATAGGCCTGTGCGAAGACTGATTCATTTTAATAGTCTTTTATAGATTTTCTTCACGAGAAAAATCACAGCAAAAAATTGAAAATAACTGTCTCGATCAATGACTGCTCATTAAATACCGGTTGTGCTTTGAGGGAAAACAAATAATAACAGAAACACAAATAATTTTCGCTAAGAGTAGAAAAACTATTGATGCAACTGAGGAACGTCCAGAATATATATTTTTATATAGCGAAACAAAAAATATAATAATAATAAAAATCAGCGGAGTAACTGCAAAATAAATGAACATACAAATCAGGCAATAAAATCACTACAGATGAAATTCGGTTTTTAACTCTGCATTGTTCGCACAGGCTTTCATGGCTAGCCTGGGTTTTTAAATATATTTTATATTGTGTTAAATTTATGCAGGTAGCCTTTAGAATCTTCCGATATTCAAATTCCATATTTCATATAGATTCTGTAGTGAAATAAAAATCGCATAGAAAATGAAATCATGACAAATTCCAGGTGGTTAGCGGAATCACACACTTTATTCATTAAACACACAGATTATTAATTTCTTGATCGCTTTCGAAGTGCGATAATTTGAAAAGTAATGGACCGATTCTGTTAATTAGGAAAACCAATCGTGCCTATTGAAGCAGTAACGGCATCACAAATTTGCACGGTCTTACATCGGATATTATTAGAGGTATTAGCGTCATTACACCATTACCTGTATCACGAAAAATGTTTTAGTTAATAATTGAGCTATAAATGATAAATTGATGAATTAATGAATTTTAGTATATATATGATTATGGCACACGTGGTAATACAATTGCAATTAGTTGCTCTTAGAAAGAATTTAACTGATTCAATCTGTCACGACCGGACAATTATTCAAGACTTCCAGTCGATTCATAACGATTAAAAAAAGAATCTGATCGTTGCATACTCGTACGGTGTTCTTTATTTCGAGCGATTTATTATTTATTTTGGATGATTTCTTCTCCGGTAATTGGAATGAAAAAATTCAATCAATTCAAGCTTCATTCAGGGATAAAAAAAGAAAATGAAAATTCTTCTAGAGACAGTAGTAGTTTTTCACAACTAACTGCCTCCTACATCATTACTCACATTGACTGTATACCTAAAGGATTAAGTATTAATTTGTAATGAGAATCATTTGATTGAAGTGATGTTTCAGTGAAATTCAATTGATTAGATTTATTTTCTGTGGAATTTATTAGAAAAATCATTGCTACTCATACATTACGGTGTCGAGTTAGATGAGGCTGATTATGAGTTCAGTTAGCGTAAAACTCCGAATGAAATAACAATCTTTAGGCAGTTTTTTTTGGCAAATAATTTTCGCATAGAAATGACAAAAGGGAAAACCAAGAGGGGTCGAAGCATTTTAGTATAATGAAATCGTGCTGAATGAGTGTATACAAATTTTAAATACTGAAAATAACACATGAAAATAATTAGTTATTTCGATGACAAGCAACAATTCTGTAAGTGGAAACAATATTTTTTTTCTTCATTATACAATAGAGAGTGAAACATTCACTTGACATTTTAAAACTAGTGGACTGTATGCTGACTGTAACTGGAATGTTGACATAATGCAAATACACGGAATATAAAGGAAATTGAATAAAAACTTTTCTCAAATAGTGACCGATAACGATTTCCTCGTGTGAATTAAGGATATTTAAAAGTATGTCTTTCTTCTCCATTTTCAGGATGTTTGATGCACATGAAGTACCTGATGACAACTGTGATATTAAGAAGATTCGTTGTATTTTATCTTAAAGATATTAACTACTTTATGATAAATATATGATTTTTTGAAAAATAAAAATTCAATGAAGAGTCAATCCATATGAGAGATGAATACATTTTGAGAAAAAAATTCCTTCCCCTTGACAATCGTATCACAACTTTTCATATGCTATTGGCAGCAATCTATTATAAAATATATGCCCTCTTATTATTAATAAGCGTTGGTTAAAAAAATAATGAGGACAGAAAGGGTGAATTAAATAGGGCAAGTTGAGAAAATTAATGAGAAATAGTGAAATATCAGGTGTTGTGGTTTATTGGCGAATGGAGTGGAGCAGCTGAGGAAATTAGAATGTGTTCGTTGGAGCATCTTACGTTATCTTATAATGGAGTGGCGAAGAAAAAAATTGGATTGCAATTAGTCAGCCGACTGGTAAGTTGTACACCTTCTTATGCTAAATGAAACGACTAGTTTATTTTATCAATTTCAATTACTCCAATACATGACAAGCTCAAGAATTAAAACAATCGACCTAAAAGATAAAAAAACTAACACAATACTTTATAAAACATTAGACTGAATTCGTTCAATAAAGTGTCCACAAAGTTACGAATGAAAAAAAATTGAAAATAAAAAGAAAATTGAATATGAGTTTTCTTCATTGGCTCGATTACTCTTGACTAGAGTGGAATATTATTTATTTATTTATATATATCAATATCAACCAGCATCAGTTCGACGGAGAAAAGTATATCATATAAAAATTATGAATAGAGAAATGTATGAGCCTTTCCACTTCTCATATAATATTCCAACTGATAAATTACTTTGATAAATAATAGGATCATTGCCATTAATATTATTCTAGAACTCAGCTTTTAGACAGTCATTGGTCCCCGGCGTATATATTTCATAAAAAAAATTTCATTTACATAAGTTGTTACAAAATTCATCAATATTCATTCAATACCACAGATTTACCATGATGAATTATATGAAGTACATGCAACTATCTTGAGTGCTATTTGGATTCTAGATTTTTGGTAAATTACGCTATTCAAAGAAAAATATTTCTTCTAGGATTTGTCCTCTCTTCATTGCCATCCATTTGAAGATATTTGATGGTCCCTTCAAGAGCAGCCCATCAACAATTGGATTAATAGGCGCAATCGGAAAGCAATCTACTCTGATGGAGGAACAAGTGAATACCAGGGCTGGGATCTTGAGGGCACTGCGAAAATCTATTCTGTACTTTCAAAAAAATCCGGAAGGGGGCAAATACAAATTGGCAAGGAAAACGCAATGAGTCGACAGACAATTTCAGTAAATTCGGCATTCCATTGCGGACTGACTCATGAATTTCTCCATTTACCCACACGGAAAAATATATATCCCGAGAATGAGATTTTTTTTTTTATGGTAAATTAGTTGATTTTATATGTAAAATAGAAATTTGCAAACGTTTCATATTTTATTCGTGTATGAAATAAGGTATATTTAATACGCCCCAAATTATATATATCCATCCATGTGGATATCTTCTATCTCTTCTCTCTTCACAATCATGCGTGGACGGAATGCTTTTCAAATACACCAAATTAGCAAATACAATTATCAAAATTTTCCTTCGTTACTGAATTTTTCAATTAAAGGTCTCAGCGAATCAACAGCGGACGCTCGGAGCTTTTTGTCTTCGGATTCAGGGATACTTTTTGTCAAAACTGGCAAAAATAACTGTCAGTTATCTTTAGTCACAAATTCTGTACATACCATTTACAGCCTATTCTCGAAGTAATCTATAACGATCGAATTCGCATAATAATTTAATCAAAATTACATAGGAATTGGTGGAGTGAATCTATTGCTGCGACACGTAGTCAGGATTTTATTGCCTTTTCATACCTCGAGAAATAGTCTCATTCGTTTCCACTATGATGAAAGGTACTAAGGCCATAACGAGTAAAATTAAACTCTCGGATAGTTACGATAGTTAATCATTTGACCTAATGCTCGAATAGTTGTGTTAATTAGTGAGGCTAATTAACTATCATAATTACTCGACGAATCTCCATTTTTTAAGCAGATATATATGTACAATGTTTGATAAGTCAGAATTGTAAATCGCCCCAGAAAGAACATAATGCCGCAGACGTAGCAAAACAAATTATGATGCCGAGTATATAATAAATAATGTGTCAAGTTGAAATTTTCAAGGTCAATCAAAAAATCAATCAGCGCAATGTCATGAAAAAAATGTGTTGAAAACATTAAAATTTTCTCTACCTAAAAAATTAGAATTAGACGTGTGCATGCGTTTCGGGCTTTCTAATAATTGCCCGTAACACTCGAAATAAAAATCTGTGAACCCAAGTTATACAAAGCAGTATCTAAAAAATTTATCTGATTGAGAATTTCAATTACACAAATATACGAGAGGACATAGTTAATTAATCAATAGGATCCTCGCAATATCGTCCAGCTAAAGATAAATAGATTGAGTGACTGTGGAGGTTGATACAAACATCATCCAATTTTAAAATGTAGAAAAGTAGAAAACATGCATGTACTTGTACTTGTAGATAAAAAAATGAATTATCTAGATACGGCATCCTTCGAAAATATCCAGAAAATACTATTTTTTGTAGAATATATTTGAATAAGAATGACAGTATATATTTGATAGAAAAAAAAAAACAAAAAAATACCAGCAATAAATAAGTGTGCGATCCGTTGAATATCAAATATTCCTCGTTTAAACGCGAATTAGTCATTTGGCATTTAGTGACATCAGCTGAGAGAGATCTACAGCGATCACACGTCAGTAATATTTGCTGTATTGAGCTGCTTCGATTTTATTCTATAAATTACAATCCGAATAATTTATAATTCGGGTCTTATAATTTGATAATGAACAGTAGTTAAGGTGGAGTATTGCTACCTGTAATAATTACTTCTTTTACATATGCAAAAACTTTCAAGTGCTGAGTAAACAAATTGAGTGTATTTGTCGCGGTTGGTACCTCTGATGTTTTGCGTATGTGAAAAAGTCTTGTTTTCTCTGAGATATTATGCAGCAGATATATTCAGCATGAATCGAAGCTCTTCAGTGACGATGTCGTCTCGAGGTTTCTTCAGATGAATGTCCGTAAAATTGATCTTTTTTTTTTTTTCTCTTAGAATCAGAGTATAGAGTAGATTTCGGAAATTTTCTTGGAAAATTAGCATCGAATAATCATCAATAATGGCAAAGGCAGAAATATCCAAAGCTCAAAATTAGCTTCAGTACACTCGAACGACCAGTTGAAGTTTGCGAGCACTCTTGTGCATTCATCTGTTAATTTACCTCTTTTTTCCCCCAAATTTGTTCTCTTCATTATCGCTTTGAATAAACTATTCGAAATGGTTGTACTCAAACTCGGAATTTTTGAGATGCTCGAGGTCAAGTCCTCGCCTAAGCATATTCATGAGAGAATTACTGAAACTATCCTTCGTGGACGTTGAATTCCATTTCCAGATGATGATTGGGATGCTTATAAGATATAAGCATCCCATAAGATGCTTATAGATCAGTTACACGGGGAATTGGTGGTGGCATTGGCGCATTTTCCTCATAGATCATCGCCTCTTTGCTATGTTCCATCTCGCTTCTGGCGTTGTTATGCTACAAGCCATCAATAATAAATCATAAAAATTGAATTCACATTGTTATTCAATGTAGAAAAAAAGATATTTCAGAAGCTGTTTGAAGCTGCCTTTTCTTTCGGTAAAATACCAATTTTCGGCTGTGTGATGAACTGTCATTATAATATAAAAGGGGAAAACATATAATATAAAAATCAGTTCACCATGAATATCACACCTGAGTTGAGACATCGATGACTTCCTCCGTGCCACTGGCTTGATTGCTATCACTCGAGGGACTCGTATCTCCCAGAATAAGTTTAGTCTCAAAGCCCTCCAATTCCAGGTCCAAATACAGTTGATCCAATTGATCATTGACGAGGAGAGGTTGAGGGTATCGCCTCAATATTTTCATATCATCCTTGAGTACATCGTCAAGAGGCTTTGGAGTAATTTGATATTGATACATGAGTTCCGGTGTCATTGTCATGTTGATGCCCTCCATCCACGGAGCACTTGGTTGTTTTGCCGTCGTCTTCAGATTCACGCCGGGTGTACTTTTAGAACGATAAGTTTTATGGGGATCAGGAGGCATGCGGAGCGGCACCTTTTAAAATTAAAAAACAAACAGTATGTCAGTATGATTTCCACTTGGGTGGATCGGATCAATTAAAAATAGGGCCGACGAAAAACAAAACAACTTTGTACTTATTGCTGGTCTACTAGTTGCCAGTCTGATTGATTGTTTAACCCAAGCATTTTTTTAATTAACCAATTCAATTAAAATGAAAGACCTACCGATATTCAAATACGTATATAAAATTATTATTCATTGTTATGGTTTCCGGATGAATGCAGTTTTGTCCGGACTTTTGACATACACTGCAGTCTGTGTTATCAGGATGTTGATAGTGAAGCTTTCGGCTGTAAGGACGTCCTTACAGCCGCCACATTTTTAACGGGATATTGGGGTGCATTCAGCCATTGGAATTATTTCACTGATTAACTGAGTCTGGATGCGGTATACATCTGGGAGCCATAACAATATATATATATATATTATATATATAGGGGAGACCCGGGCAAAACGGAAGACCCAAATTTTCCATTTTTTTTACGATCTACTCTATGCCAGGCAGTTTGACAGCTAGGAGACTAAGAGAATATAAAAAATGAAAACTCAAATGTTCTTTTCAATAATTATATATCTATTACAAAATGAACACGATATTAACACGAAAAAAATCATAATAGCGATTTTAACGTAAAATTGCGTGTGCGAAATTTACGGGTATTTGAATATTTATTATGTGGTCTGCTTAGATGAGCGCAGAACGTGCTGAGGGATTGTCTCTCCACTGGAGGAAGATCAGTACGAGTCTAGAACGTCGAATGGATAGCCTGAATGGCCTGAATCATAATCTGTTCAGATCAATTTTGTCGGTCTGTCTTCCTTTTGTAGTCGTAAACCATGCTCTCCGATCTTCGAATTTATCCTTACTGTGTTTTGTACACTTTTACTCTAATCAAATCAAGTGCGAATTATGATGACAAACTGATATCGATATCTGCATTACTGACCTCTGTTAAAATGTTATAATTTTATTGCCAGCAAATATTATATGCATACGCACGCACGCATAATTAGATACACATAATTTTCGGAAAAAATCTCGCCCTCGCTATGCATTTGAAGCAATTTGGGATTTTTTCCAATTTTCGAGTGTTTAGTTTTGCCCGGGTCTCCCCTATATATTAAATAAATAATAATAATAATATCTCACTTCCGACGAATATCCCAAACCCATCGGGTTGCGATTGCAACTACTTCCACTGCTTGTGTTCAAAAAACTTCCGTAGAAACTTGAATCACTCGAATCTTCAATACTCGATTCTATCGGTGAATTCCGCGCGGTATTCCTGGCATTTTGCACACCAACACTCAAACAAGATGATATGCGGCCTCCGTGAGATAGTGGCTGCAAAGAACGATCGTCTAGTGATGGAGTTTTCAAAAGGATTAATACAGATTTATTTTCAGTGTAAAATTGGTCAAACTAAAGTTCGTATCAAATCATAATGGAATTGATCACTGAAATAGTATAAAAATAGCAGGAAAATACTGGTTGATAGCTCTATCTCTGTGTAGGGTATTTGTTGGTATAGAGTACAAGGATCACAATTTTAAGCGTTCAAATAAGTTCAAGAGTAAACAAATAAATACGATTTAGGACAATTTTTATAATGCGATTCCATAACGCTCAATGATTTTGTGTCAACGAAATCACTGATTTCAGGAGAACTAGGAGAAGAGCTAACAAATCTGCTTAATTGTGGTTACATGAAGTGGCTGGCGTCAATGGGTTTACTTTCGTAGTGCTGCACGACGATGCAAGCAATACCTTTTTAGAAGAGTCTGACATTGCCATAAAACTGCCTGGCTCTGCCTTGACACTGGTGGCCTGGCTGGCTGGACGCTTTCGTTGATGTGTTTTTTCACGGCGAACTGGAGACGTCGCCGGCCTCGGCGGGGGATTTTCGGCAGGTACTGAAGGTACTTTTAAGAACATCGGAGGTGCGTAGATCATTGGAGCTGGAGTGGGTGCTCCGCGGACTGGCGGATAAACGATACCAGCCATTGAAGAGCTAGCGTAGGGGCCTAATGAATTGAAATTTTTCGAAATTTTTACACTTGAAACAAGACCACGCCGAAATTTGGATTGCTATTGACTCAAATTGTACTGCAAATTTACATTTCGGTAGGAACTCTTAAAATATTTACTGTATGGATTTGGCCGTATATGTTGCGGCATTTGGATTAGATTATTCGCTTGTGCATTGGAGGTGTAGTCTCGTATTCTGGGCATGGGCACGTAAAAAAGTGGCACCATCTGAGGAAATGGAGAGCATCGGGGAGTCTGGTGGGAGGTCGTACTGAAAAATGTAAGAAAATTAACGCAATGGATATTGGGGAGAGGGTTTTGCGGCTCAAATATGGAAATGAAAGAGAACATTATATTAAGGGTGTGTCCCTGTTGGAAAGTCGAAAAACGTACCTCGTTCTTATGTAGTGTTGAGTAGCCGGGAGCGGCGACATTTGTGGCCACTTATTTATATCTTTTTGTGATTTATTGATATTCATTTTGTCCCCATTTGTGCAAGTCCTCGGTATGTGCTCGAATTTTCGTGTTTTGTCGTTGTATTTTGACGACTGAAGATGAAATAAATCAATTGTACTATTGATATTTCGGTAATGTGGAAGTTAATGAACTCAACATCAAATTCGATTATTTCACACCTCTAGACATTGGTTTGACCATTCTCAATTGAAATATCCAAGCAAAATAGGTCGGACTATTCTAGAAATAAATATGAACACCATTGTACACCATGGTGCACCTTGTGGGGTTCATTCTAGCCGCGTCCCCGTCGCGAACCCTGGGTATAACGCTACGCTGGGTGCTGGAGAGGTTTGCTATACCTTTCCCGCACGTTGATTTGTGTAATTTCTTATTTTTTAAATTATTAATTTAATTTTATATCTTCAGTAGGGAAGGAGTGGGGCAGGTTCCGTACATCTACCACCAAGAATAATGAATTTCAAATCTTTATGTCTTGATATGTTCAAATCATTAAAAGCAACCAGTTTCCGACACTAAAAAAACATCTGGACAAGGCAACGGAATGATATGTGCGGGGGAGTGAGGTGATCGGAGATATTTTTGTTTTGCTCCAATCAATAATGAAATCTAAATCTGGTCAATTATTCTAGACAACTTATCATATAGCATATTTAAATTCATAAATTCTCCCTAGAGTATCTACTTGACATTTCCTGTCTCTTTAAAAGAGAAGTTAACGCACAAACGGGCTTTGGCCTTACGCAACCAGATAATTGTTGTTCGAGATTCAGAGTTGAAAAAAAATGCAATAATTTATTACGCAAGAGCTAGGGCAACTAAATACACAACATTGCAGTTATCAACATTAAGTTATCGCAGTTACCTTGAAAAATTCCTCCTCCCGATTTTGGGTGCTCCCACGTTTAGTTCCTCGAGTTTTTCCCAACAGTTTATCCTGCTCAGCAGATTGCTCCTCCGCTTTAATTCTGTTGTCTTTATTCATCTTATTATTCTTAATGCTTGATCGTCGTTCTTTGTGCTTGAGTACCATCAGTTTCTCCATATCATGATTGTGTTGATTGAGTAATCCTTCAGTTAGAGTTGGCAATTTGAAGCCCCCCAGGGCCGTTGAATTACTATTTCCATTGATGCTATCCTCTCGGCTGCCAAAACTTGTCTGATTATGAGAGGCGCTGCTCAAATTTTCACCGCTTCCACTGCCTCCACTATCATGATTTGCCGTACTTTTTGTGGCTGGGAAAAAATGAACAAAATATGGAAATAATAATCAAATATTTTGATCCAAAGAAACAGGATAACCAATCGCAATTAGCCCTTACGTGTTTGATTAGAATTTGTATTTCCAGCTTCATTATGGCTTGGTAAACTCGAATTCACCATTTCCTCATCACTGCCATACATAGCATTTCCCAGTGGTTTACTATTGAAAAATCTGGCAATTTTTTCGTTATAATTCAGTTGATTGTAGCTCGGCGGTGTTTCACTCGATGATTTACTGTCACAGTACTCATGATGTGGAGATATTTCACCCAGCATTACACTGTCGTGCTCCTGAAACAAGGGATTTCGTGATCCCTTCACCAGTATATTATAGCTTTTAAAAAAGACTGATGGGACCATGAAATGTTTTTCAGTTTAATGGTCATTTTAAAAAAACGTGACGAACAGAATAATTGTAGTCCCACATGCGTAACCTCTTTCAAACATGAAAAAAAGAAAAATTTTATTCAACTTTCCAAATCTATTGAGTACATATTACGTGAAAGAAAATTATTGAATTCAACAATAATAATTTTCACAGGGTAGAGACTGAAAGGAACATCAATACTTGAAAAACACTGTATTCCTTTCACACATACAAAGTTGAATATCTTCGAAGCTACTTGTCCGATTTCATCTACTCAAAATATAACAACTTGTGTATAATTAGAAGCTTTTGCCTCCATTATACTGTTCAAGTAATCTTGTCAACCAACATTTTGTCGAATCATGAATTCGCAGTATCATCGAAGCAATTATGTAGCCCGTCAGCTAGGATCAACAATCGTCAATCTCCTCATTGCTCAGTATAAGAGTAATTTTACATGGTGGTAGATATAGGGGAGGGCGGGGCAAAATGGACAGTGGGGGCAAAATGGACACCCCTAAAAAAATTATTTTTCTTATTTATTTTTTTCCCCTCAACTACTTG
>JAPYZN010002250.1:0-12561 GCA_030522865.1 Psyttalia lounsburyi
ACCGAGGAGGGATTACTAAAGAGGCACAGCCCAATAGGCTTTTCTGTCCAGACTTTTGACGGGCAATGAGGGGCAGAGATATTGCAGAATACTGTAATATCCATTGAGATTTCGGAAAGAACGGTCGGTAAATGCTTCTACTGGTCACATATAACTCTAAAATGGTGTTTGGGCGCCTCGGCAAATAGTTCAAAATAATTCTCAAATTGATAATCCAATATATATAATTGATAATCAAATAGTAATAGTTGCTTGGGATCCCAATATCGTTATTTACTCCGCGAACAATAATTGCAGGTTGGCCCGATTCTTATAAACATGTGGGGACGGTTAAATCGTCGTATTGATTCGTGCTGCCACACAGAGCCCGGTCAGTAAAGAAGAGTATAGTTATATATAACTATAGGGTATTAATCCTATTTACCGAGGCAAAAATCAATCTTTCGGTGCCGTTGCCATCGATCATAGTTCCCAATTGAGTTGAAGAGATGAAAATAAGGGTCTTCTAGGAGTAAAATTATCTCAGAACGAAAATTTGCCATTCTATAGGTCGGCCTCGGTCCTCACATGTCCAGATGAATATCTCATAAAGCTCTCCTCTTTTAACCTCAACTAGACGTCATGATCGACATCGGCAAATAATACGAAAAATTTCTACTCTACCGACACTTTTTGACCGAATGCAGAGGTATGCATAACAGCTATTTTCCTCTGCAATTGTATTCGTGTACTTACATTGTAAGGCTTGCAATGAACTTGGTACCTGAATTTTCGCAATTAGTGGACCGCCCTGAAAGTACGAAGCCTGCCTCCCCCCAAACACGAAAGGAGCCGCCATAAGGTTCCAGCTCAGTAGATAAAGGAGAGCTTTCCAACATTACATAGTTGTTATCGGGAATGTAGAATAAAAAGATCATGCCATGATACATATGATCTATTCTCTTTTGTGAACAAATGACATTGTTTATAGAAAAAACGATAAATATGGACTTTATTTTTATTAATTTTGTTCGTTCCTGAAGAGCTTAGTTTTTTTCATGAAAAACCATTCGAGGGTCAAATTCAAGGGACCAATCCAGAATAATCGACAACATACGACGAGAAAAACAATTTATTGCATATTAAAAGCACATAAAAAGATTAACAAAGATTGTATCAGTAACAAAAACAAAGTGGCATGTACATAAACTATTGATTCATTGATCAACAGCTATTTGTTCTCTCGTCACTAAAAATATTCATTTCTATGTATAAGATTTTTTTGGTGTCAAACCGATTCAGATGTACAAGTTATCAATAAGATATTTCGGCAATGTTGTTCACCCAATCTCATATAATTTAATAATCAGTAGAATACAGATACTTTAATCCTTTGTGTCTAGAAACTCTTTTATTCTTTGTACCGTAATTTTTTTCATGATTTGGTGCTGGTGAATTCTCATATCTACATAGTCAGCATTAAAAGGCCACTTGATGAACAAAATTACTGAAATACAGGAAAATCTGAGCGCCCTAACGTCAGTCAAAGAGGGATAGGAAGATTTGGAAAATGAGTTAAGTGTCAGCCGATATTTTAATAATTAGTTGAAAAATATTTAAGCAATTGGGATGACCCTCACCTAGTCTCACCCGAGGCTCATAACAAGAAGAAATATTGTGAGTAGTGATGCGAGCAAAATTCCTGACATGTCAGATCACGGTCATATGACAAAAATGTAACCGACTTACTTTATGACGATCACATAGCATCTATGTAATGGCGCAACTACAGTTGCCCAAATTTAAGACAAAGCAAAAAAGTTACAATTTCATAATAAAATGTTATGAAAGAATCACTCGTTCTATTGAATCATCTCACGAACAAAATTAACTGATGGACAATTACATGACAAATTTCAACAAAACATGAGAAAATTTTGTGACATAGAAAAAAATAACCATCACGTCGCGTCTATATAGAAAATTTGTCAGTAATCAAATGTTATCTGACCGATTTATTGACAAGAGATAGCATGACCGTGAATGGCGGTCACATGACGCTTATATTATTGTGATCTGACAGCTTTTCATTCCTGACGTCACCTCGCATCTCTAATTGTGAGCGATTTTCAATTCTTTTCATCCCTTTTACCCTGAAATTTCCCCGCATTTTGGTTGTTTGTTTTAACCTAGCGGCCTCTCAACATATATTTGATATATGTAATGAATTCAGTAGCGAAGTCATAACCGAAACTTGAAAACGGATTGAATATGTTGAGAAAACGGTTGAAAGGAATTAATCAGGAGATATTTCTAGTCAAATATTTTGTGGACTACGCAGAACTTTTCAAATATCTTCCTCTAAACCGAACAGTTTTAAAGATTTCTTAACAGATCCTCGTTATTACAAAACTACTCGCAAGTGGCTTCCAAAACAAGCGATTCGGATAAATTTATCAAAAGATGTTACTTGTGGTCAATTATTTTTCTCATGAAAACATGTTTTCAAAATTGTCCCCTAAACTCGTCACTTAAGAAAAAATTAACAGAGCGATTAATGTCGATGTTTGCGAGTCATCTTATCCCATGACTTCGCTACAGAATCGATTATTCCTCTCTCCTTCGACAAAATTTATGCATCTGGAGATGGTGGAAATTCGATAAAGCCTCTATATAGGAAATCTGTCTCATTCAGTTGAACTTCTAATCTGATTAATCACCTTCATATGTATATGCGGTTATCATTGCTAGCTCTCAAAATATTTGTTTAGTCCAGAGAGATTTCTCTTTACTGAAAACTTTGATATACATCTCAATTATGCACTTAGAACTTACTCAATTATCTAAGTTTCGTTCCGAAATTCTAATTTTTACGTACATTTTGCACTTCCTCCATTAGTTTTTCCTTTTACCAAGGTATACTTTGTCTCCTGAATATCAAGAAACCAAAATTCTCCATTACAATGGAGTGCAACAAAAATTGGAGGCAATCGTGGCGTAGGATTTTCTAAATTGTCTCGATGTGTTACTCCAATTTCACAAGTTTCGCGGGTTTCAAGTCTTCCAGAGCTTCCATTCGACAATTTTTTCATGATAGCTCACCGATTGGGGCATTCTGAACCCAGAGATCATGGATGTAGGTATATAAATCATCACTGACGGCTACCTACATAACAGAAAAATTAAGCGATTGAAATACAATTGTCACAAGTTTTTTTCCTTTGATTTCCTTTTTTTTTATGTACCTTGTATGGAGTCGGGTTTAAACTGCGTTTAATATCTGTCCTGAGGGTTTTCAATGACTCTTGCACACGATTTCTTGCTTTCTGGAGAGTTGGTATCGGTAGCACCACTTTTCCATTCTTCCAGTACACCTGAAAGTGGCGTTAATAGATTAAAATTAGAAACAATTATATTGTTCATGTGTAAAAAGTTGGATTATTTATTGGAACAAAAAAAACGAATAATTTTGCGGATCACATTTTCCCACCACATTTGCGTTATTCTTCTTCTCATTCTCGACCAGTGAGGGCCTTATAAATAACTATCTCGATAGCTTTGAAGTTCGGCATTTAATTCCCATTATAAATTGTATGATTTCGTGCCTGAAACCCTTTTTTAAACTGAAAAAAGGGGGTGGGTATCTCCCTGCCATCCTAATGGAATCTTGACCAAGGTCTATCGATTACAATCAAAACCGCTTTGATCGGATTACGCGTTCGCCCAAGAGTGTGAATGAAAAAAGCGACTATATACGCACATTAACCCAAATATGTTTCCAAAAACCACTGGGGGAGTTTCGCTTGATCATGAAACGTCGACATTTCACAAAATTAGCGATTTTCATGTTAGAGTAAAATAAATAAGTTCCTATCAGGCAGGTAAAAAACTAGTAGTGAAGAGAAATCTTCAGACTCCGCGTGATCCCAAATAAGTAGTTTAAAAAGCATTTTTAATCATTCACATTTAACAGTAGAAGATAGAATAAATATTGCTCACCCTATGTAACGTCTCGACTCTGGTAGGAATAACGTAGGCCCTTTTTGATTCCTGAAACGGATGCCTACACAAAACCCTTCTGCCAACTTGTGGGGCGGGCTCTGTGGATCTTTGAAGAAGATCGATCAAAGCATGACCATCAGCCCCATAAAGTCTGTACGCATTTTTCCTCCCAGGTATCGTAACTTTATCCACCTCCTGACTAAGTTTTATCCTCGGCTGATCATTGATCTCCACCATTTTGTAAACACAACCGAGAGCCGGTTGTCTCTGACACGTCACTAAGTGAGTGCCCACTCCGAAGCAATCAATCTGATGATTCTGCTCATTTAGGCTGATTATTGTCTCTTCGTTGATATCATTGGAGGCAACGATCGTTAGTTTTGCGAACCAGGGTAAGTCGAACTTTTCACCGAGCTTTCGGAACGTTTCCCTGGATAACTGACTCAGATAGGCAAGATCACCACTGTCGATTCTAATTCCCACTGCCTTGTAACCTAGGTCAGATAGGGCCAGGGCCACGGCACAGAAATTCAATAATCCACTCCTGTCATCAGACAAAAGACAATACACGCACTGATCATACAGAGAGAAAATTTTTCCACTAATCCAACGATTAACAATTGTAAATTAAAATATATTGTCAATTATCTACCGAATTTGGGTATGAGTGTGATCGATGCAGGTGCAATGGTGAATGTCGTCAGTTCGAGTTTCGCTTTTTCGATTGTTATACTGTTATGTACAAAACGTGCACAATTATATTAATACATAAATTACGTATTATTTTTTTAGTATTTGGGCTGAATTGGGAAAGGCAATGTATGAGGCAAAAATTCGTTTTTTTAGCCAAAGATAATTTTAATTCACAATGGTCAACAGGAAAAATGAAAATTTATTGATTTGCTTCGTGTATTATCGATGGATTTGAAATGACTCAATTTGCATGCGAAGACAATATTTCTAGACATTCCATAACCCAGAAAAATTATTGCATTGACAGGATTTAATTTCATCTGTATGAAAAAAGTGTTGTGACTGAATTTTTTAACTCAGAAATTTGATCTGTATTAAAAGTGATGACTGAATTTTTCCCAGATGATGACTTTGTAAATGTAAGTAAATGGAAACTCAGAAACTCATCTAGGGAACTCTCTCGCTTGCAACAGAGGTCTCCCGACATGTTCCTCCGAAGTGACTAATTTCACCACAAAATGAATTGAAAATAAAAAGGGACAACATTTATCTGGGCATCAGGTCTTTTGTACAGACCCACTCAGCGTATAATTCGTGAGATTATTAATTGTCATGAAGTATGAGTGAAAAAATGTAAAATCAACCAATGAAACGAAAAAAGACCCTGCATCAAGCAGCGAATAATCGTCAAAAAATAAAGCAAAAACTATGAGAGTAAAAGATCTTAGTTAAATGTAAGACAACACGAAGTCCTACCTCACACAGAGCTCGCCCAATTCGCCTGGTTTAAAAAAATCACTGTTGTGTGATGGTGTTCTTGTGAGGCTCTTGCGGGGCCAGTCTCGTTGCATGGCATTAAAACCATTCTTGTGGGGTTCTGATTTAAGCGTCTCATTATTCAAGTTATTTCCGTCATTAACACTGACCATAGTCTCGGTTTTAGTGTCATTAGAATTAAGTTTTGAGCTTCCTATGCGTACCTGCCGCTCGATCGTCGATTTTATGCTACAAATTAACTGGTGTTAGACAAAACCAAAGAGTAAAATAAATGAAATAAAAGATAATTCTACATGTGTTGATCATTGTCTCTTGTCGTTTCATCAATTCATTTTGTATTTGGGATCGCATTGTACCAATTATGTCAATAATTTCATCTGTAAATTCGTTTGTAAAAGCGTAAAGCGGCAAAAGCAAATAAGAAAATTCAAAACAGATTGTTCTATAAATAACGTGACTAATCTAGTGCTCGAACTCATTCATTTTCATAAACAACAATCGATGTACATTGCGTGAAACAACTCAATGCGATCTTACAAAATTCGTTCGATGCATAATTTATTGCCGAATTTTATCCGATGAACCAGTGCTATTAACGGATTTATTTAACCAAAAATTGTTGCAACTTCCTGTAAGAAAGAATGACTTGCGTCTAATAAATATCCATTGAAATATTATTCGTTTGAACCCTGGATGATTTACCTAATCTCAAAATATCATAGATGATGAATTTTGATAAACTATTCTACTATTCTACTCTTTTATTTCATTTATCTCATTTTTTTTTCATCTTCTGAATTACTGAATTCTTCCTTGAATTACTTTGGCTACTTTCTGAAATTATTTCCTGCAAGAAGAAACGAAAGTGAAAAGAACAATAATTCTTCGCCCCCCCCCCCCCCATACCATCACCCAATACTACCCCAGAACTGAGAAACAAACGTGCTAAGAGTAGTGCCACACAATTTTCTACATAACATGAAAATATCCAGTTTCATTATTCACTCGTCTTAAGAATTTAGCATGCAGACAGAATCAATAGTTCAGAATATCTACAAAATTTCCATAATAAAATATACAAAAATAAATGACAATGATACAGCGGTCTTCCAGTGCGTGAGTTGGGCTACTAAATTGTATGAGTGGTTAATAAATCTTACCTTTTGACGTCGTAAGTATCAACGAGTGCCATGAAACCGTCTGGGAAGGCAATGGCAAAGCTTACAAGAGCTGCAAGTTCACTGTCAGATGCCTCCATTACTAGTGCATCGAGATCAGAAGCTATTGCCTCACGATACTGACACGCAAGGTCAAGGAGATTACACTCCTCACCGGTCTCCTTGTGCCTGAGAGTCTGAAATGTTGAAAGATGTCATTTGGTGTTGTTTTTTTTTATTTTGAAAATTAGAAAGATCAAGTGAAATGGTAATTACTCGTAACTTCAATTCGTCGATACCAGCGAAGGAGCTGATGTAGGCGTGAGCGTGAGTTCCTCGTACTGGAATGTCGAAGAGCTTGCCTGCGAGAATGTTACTTGTTCCATCGAATCCACCTGGAAATATTTGTTTGAGATTCCAAAACTTTTTGACAAAGAAGAATGAACGAATCTATTGTGCAGGTGGTGGAACATTTTGAATTTATGTGTAAACGATCATAGAAAACAGTTTCAGAAGAACATTTTGACTTGGACGAAGCGAAAATGACATGGGAACAGAATGAATATTACTGACTCAGGAAATAATTAATGTAGAATAATTATCGTTATTTTTTTAAATGAAGTACTCCTCAAAGAACGAGTCTATCTTGGTGCAAAATATTCCCCGAAAGAGCAGTTTTCTCTCTTTCCATCACGCAATATATCTGACGAGATAATAAACCAGTCATTAATTACTCTTTCAAACGGTCTACGAAATTATAAGTCCGTGCCAAGTCACGGATCGCCGCAAAAAAAATAACCAGAAGGATTAAATATGTACAACTGTCGGAACAAGTTCTCCAAAATAATTGAGATATTGCAACTCCCATGCATCAATCAAAAGAAGTTCCACCTCTGTAAGACTGTTATCTCCGAAGAAGTTTATTTCAAGGTCATGTGCCAGTTTCCCTCGAAAATTTCAAAGTCAATCGATTAACAGGCAATTAAACCACTAAACCAGCAGTTAAAATTTGTCGATTAAGGTTTCGAGTGAATGAGAATGTAGAGAATGTCGGTACCATTGGGGCAACTGGTACCATTTTATCGACTGGAAAATCGAAAACTAGTTGTCATGGAGAAGTCTGTCTGATGCCAAAACACATTGAAATACCGTTGAAAGTTTAATACTTTTTTTATATAGCAGTAAAGAAGGGCCTTCGATATATCTAGCTATCAATTCATTGTAAACTTGAACTTGGGAATAAAGAAAGAAATAGTGAAAAGTATCTCACCTATGTAGCTGTACCTTGAAGCGCTCAGGCCACCATCAGGACCTTGTGCACGACGTAGACCGAATTCAAGAAGTGATACGTTATTACCAGCTACCATGCGATATCTTGCTGCATTTGTTGCCATTAGGCTTGCGTAATTTACCAGAGTCAGCAGAGTCGTTTCCAGAAGTTGTACCATTATTAGTGGGCCTTCCACTTTCATTAATGGCACTCTGTAATATATTTTTTTAATCGTCAGTTATGAAGATTTTTTTTCTCAAGAAAGAAATAAATAATTGACGGGGCAGATTTGAAAATATTTATCGCAATAATTATTTTTATAGAGGATATCGTTACTTTAATTAGACAATTAGACCGTCTGAATAAGTTCGTGAATACTATAAACATTGATTGTTAGGTTTGCGCATAATTGTTGGTTGAATTTATTCACTGATATTTCAACATCATTTAGTGAGTGAGTAAATCGACATGATGTATGGAGTCATTGAAAGATATAAAAGCCTGAGAAGATAAGATTGTTGTTGAGAATAATACAAAAAACCAAGACAGCGAGTGATAAGGGCTCGAGTTCAACAGTCCCCTTTGCAATTACAAACATGTAATGGTTCAGAAAATAACAATGTGTAACGCAAATAGCTCAGTTATCCAATTACTGGATATAGTAATTTATCCTAAACAAAAATACTAATTTGAAAACAAAATTTGACTTTTTCAGCTCATGCACTTCCTCGAACTTATGAGTCATTGAATTATTCTAGAAATTGCGTAATTTCTTCTACGCGGAAAGCCCAATCTTCTCTGTGAACAAATTACACGTTATAAGTAGTGAAACTCAAGTAAAAAATGTTATTTCTACATTATTCACTTCTATCCCTCCTCAAGGCCAATTTCAGTCTAGACTTGGACAGTAGGTGATTGGGGGGGGGGGATTTCTCACAATGACAATCTATTCTAAGTTATTCACCTAGGAAAAACAACAGATCCTTCTTCAATAGCATAAATCGTCACGTCCTCCGGCGTTAGATTTTTCAGATACTCAAAAAACTCGGGCTCTACAGACTCCGGCATTGTCGTCTTCAAGTACTCAATATCTACAAACAATTCATTAAAATATTTAACCAATCAATCTAATCCATGCGGAGAGCAAAGTTGAGTAAAAACTATCCTGAAAATCCTGGTATATTTTACTATTCCATTCTGTTTTTTCTGGTAATTAAAAAAAGGATTTCTAAACACGGAAACCAAATTTCTTCGAGGAATTTTTCCATTTCTAAATCTAATCATATGTTTCAATAATCATTAGACTGATCACTATCGGGTCTCTCGAGCAATAATGAAACGTGGAGAAATTATAAAAATTCCACTTTCCATTTTTTGGAATCGTTTCACCAGTCACGTACGAGACCCTTCTGTTATCATATCTTACGGAGGCTCATTAATACCGAGTAAAGAATTTCTGATAGACGAAGAATCGTGAAACACATATGCAATTAAAATTACACTATTTAGCTTTTCAATGAAGTCGGTTCAATCTCATTAGCTGTCATAATTTTTCAATTATGCAATTTTTCATCAAATTCATGTGCTATCACTTGGGTCTATGAATCACATAAACAAATGCTCAAGTCATTAAATGAATTTTGCCCCTGCGGTTTGACAAATTGACAAAAAAATGAATTTTAGGATGTGGAAGCCAAAATTTGTTCCTCGTTAAAAAAATTATTGAAAATTAACTAGCCCTTGAGTAATCAATTATAGCCACTAGGCATTCCTTAGATTCCACATAAATTTTACTACTTCACAAAGAAAATTATCAAGAGTGGATAATTTTTTAAAGCAACTGGAAAAAATTCATCTTTCAACGAGACCTTTTTTGCCTTCACATTGAGGCAAAAAGAGTTAGAACGGAACTTCACTAAATGACCACTTGCTTTTAAAACAATTTTTCCTCAACATTCCTCTTTGCACATTTGACCTTGGAATCTCCATCTTCAACAATAATTACCACTGTCGGAGTATCGAAATTTCTCCATAAACTTCAGACATTCCCCCAGTCCAGCAAAAATTGTGAATTCTCCTTTGAACGGATTCTTTCTGAAGAACAAATCAAAGGTAGTGAAATCATCCATTTTACCGCCCTTCCAGTAAGCATAGGCCATAGTAATCTGATAGAGATCTGGAACATGAGAATAACAATTGCTCAGAATGTTTTACGCATCGGTTGTCTGTCATTAATTCAAGGCTGAGTCAAACTACTCGTGCATTTCTATAATTAAGTCGAACGAATCATGAACGTATGATGTAATGTCATTCAATCTGTGCATTAATGATAACTTATCAAGTCATAGCAGTTCATTATCATCATAAATGAACATAAAAAGGTCTCACGATTACTCGATAGTTTACAATAGCATAATATCCCTCTATTGTCCATAAAAAAAAGTTAGAAAATCCCTTAAAAAACCAAAAAAAACGTTTTCCTCGAAGAAAAAAAAAACAAAAATTCACAATCACTGTTTGAAGGTTACATGTTCAACAATCAGAATTATTACCCGTGAGGAGAGGCTGTACGACGCCATTTTGTTGTGTACCACCCGAGAGTCTCTCACTGTCATTCAACATTTTTAACAATCAACAATGCAACAATCGGAATTTACAAAAATTCAAATCTTCAACAAGTCTAGGAGTGCAATTGTTGTGTTCCGGGAGAGGTTGGAACTCATTGAGTCACTAGATGGCGGTTTTCACAGTTTGACTTGTTGGATGTCGTTCCCAACGAAATCAACAGTTCGACTGTTCCGAATCAACTGACGTGCATTTGAGAACATCACGCGGTTATATTGCGATGTCTATGCGCTTCTCCCTCGACTCACGGTGGACTCTGACTCCCCTTTCGTCGCCCGTCCGTTGAGGGAACGAGGGGCAAACGCAGGAGGCAGAAACCGAATTTTAGGAGATATGTTATCGTAATGTGAAGGCTTACAAATATTCACAAGATCGATAAGAGTATGAAGGACGTAACTCAATTTTTTCAAATTATTACAACGAATATCTCGTGAATTTGCAGTCTTGATGATTTATTTATACGAATCTATTGCGTATAATTGTGGAGTCGTTAATTTTGTTTATCGCAGGAATACTTACTGTAATCACGGCAATTAATTAGATGCATGGCAAAGAATGAGTCAGCTATCAACTCATTTTACATTGTTAGACAAAATACAATTTTCCAAAATTTGAAAATTCAAAAATTTTTAATCTGAAAGTTGTTTTATCGAACTAAAATAATCAACTGTTTAAAAAATAATTTCTTCATAAATAATAATAATTAATTAATTGAATATTTTTAATTTTTTATTAATCTTTTTGCTCCAACTTTTCTTACACAGTTAACTAATTTATTATTAATTGATTAATTTAGTTGGAAAATTTTAAGACTGAAATTAACTGTACCTATAGTGCAGATCGGGCAATACTCTTGTCTGCAGAGCTACGTTAATTGTATTAAATTTATCATTGCTGCAATTATCTCCAATTACAGTTGAATTTACCTCTCCTGACACGTTCAGATCCTCATCTTAATCGTTTCATTTTTCGATTTTCTCTCGTGTATACGATATCGGCACTGACGTAACATGGATAATCGTTAGAAGTGATACGGGTTGTTTGTTGCTCCTGGTACAATACATTGTATAGATAACAGATATAAATAAGTTGATGGACTTGTGCATAGAAAAATTGCGTGATTGAGGAGTGAAAATTTGAAGTTATTTTCGATACTCAGGATATGATATTCATCTCGAATATGGAATGAAGTTTCCTGGAATAAGAAAATTACTTCAGAAAGTTGTTTCATTCTCGGGTTTGATGAAAAGATTAGAAAATTTAGTTTTACTTTAGGTTTTTAAAAATTTATAAAATTTATAAAAATCCAAATTTTGGGGTGACGATCGAATGATTCATTTTTTCTCCAGGATGAACAATCCATTAAGGTACTTCCGCAGTGGCTTATACTTGTGAAAAATCTGGCAATACCCTGAAGACACAAAAATTGCTCCATCTGTTGTTGGCTACTTCAAAAAATTATTTCTAAAATTCCAAGAACTTTGATTATGCCATTTTTGACATATACCACGTCCATATTTAAAAAAAAAGACGAAATTTAAATGTTTGCCCACATATAAATTAAATGTTGGTAATAGTTTTTTGACATAGCCAACAACAGATTGTCCAAATTTAGTGTCTGTAGAATATTCCAAAATTTTTGACGTGTATAAGCTACTACCGAAGTACCTTACGATAATTGTTTTGAGTCACGATTCAATCGTTGCAATTTATTCTGATAAATGAAATTTCAGTTAATGTCAATGCAGTTTATTATATTCTGTATTAGAGGAAAAATACCTGGTTCAACAGATCCCTACAAAAAAATTAATGTTGGATTTTAGAATTTTTCTCCAGGTACAAAATTCACTCTCCCCAAGCTTTTATTACACGTTCGGATTTAGGACATGACTATTAGTTTATGGCTGTGTAATAGGTTTGTAAAGAGGAGAGAGCTTCCTCCCCTTGGGGACTTTCTCGGTGCGGGTTTTTCCAAAATTACATCTGGTGACCAGAGAGGGTCAAGATTGGAAAAACCCAGGGTTCTAGTAGTGGAGGAAAATTATATTGTCATCTTGG